>CALYDF020006749.1:0-13109 GCA_944474145.2 Dicrocoelium dendriticum
TGGCATCTGTGATTAAGCGCAAGCGTTTACTTCAATCGTATTGAGCCGATTGCCATTCTGTGTGACACCATTCGATACAGAATTCTCGAGGCAGGCCGAAAAGCCTAAGCTTACTCCGATCCAGTGTTTCTCAACACTGCTGTGAAAGAATCTGTGTTCAGCGCTCTGTTCAGGTTGCAGTCACTCGCCATTCCTTGTGACCTTGTCAGCCAGTGCGGCCGCATGACCCATCACACGGACCGCGCGACCACACCGACAGCTCATTTGACCTTGCAAAGACCACGCTCGCCTGACCGATGTGCGCCGCTCTCAGAACTGTAAAAGTACAGAATGCTAACCAACCCACTGGGTCAGGTAACGACACCAAATTGAACGGCAGAAAGGTGAAACCGAAGACTCCCATCGAAAGGCATTTGTGGGTTAGGAGAATGTCATCGGGTGGTAAAAGTCGGTCTGGCTTGTTCGCACTGTTTGG
The DNA here is from genome assembly GCA_944474145.2 of Dicrocoelium dendriticum. Lineage (NCBI taxonomy): Eukaryota > Metazoa > Platyhelminthes > Trematoda > Plagiorchiida > Dicrocoeliidae > Dicrocoelium > Dicrocoelium dendriticum. The sequence continues at coordinate 476 of CALYDF020006749.1, forward strand.
GATGGTACCATACGAAATGTGCATATGTGTCCCAACAACAGTTACGCGAGCGAAATAGCTCCCAAAATGCATTTTGGTACTGTACTACGTGTTCAACCATTCCCCTCGTTAAATGCTTGCTTATTCTAGCTGATAAATGCGACCGATTAATCGCAGAAGCAGAGCAGAGGATAAACAATGAGATTACTTCAATGGAAGCGAGTATGGACCACAGAAGCGTAGCGGCTGCTAAGCAACGGAATGCTGAACAATCCGCTTCCCCTGCACCGCAATCAGCCACGTCTACATCACCGTTGTCTTCTCCAACATTAGTAGAACGCCGGGCGAAAACAGACTGTACCTACGTAAATCAAGTAGTACTCACAGCAACGAAAATCAGGCACCATTCAAAACGTCTGGTTAAGCAAATTCCACTAGACCTGACATCTAGAATTAACAAGGATGAAGCAGCCAAACACCAACCCTTTGTACCTGTAGCTCAAATATCTCTTGTGGAGACTAAGCCTCCCAGAACATCGGTTACATATGCAGAGATTGCTGCAAGGGTCCACCGAGAGGCCGCCGTTGCGTCCTCTGCCATTGTAAACACCGTTAACGCAAATGGAGAGAAAACAGCAAACAATCACTTGTCAACAAGTCAGGACAAATGAGTACCATAACTTGTAGATCAACGAAAAAGGGATCCAACAACAGTGCCCGGACTGTTGTATGCTCAAATGTCCCCGAATCTACCGCCATCACATTGCGGGATAAGTTATCAGACGACCAAGACCAATGGAACTCATTGTGTATGCAGATGAGTATCAAAGCCAAGCCCATAAACTTGTTACGAATTACTCGTCATCCGAACTCGCCACACTATGGCGAACCCAGACTTATTCGAGTAACTCTAGAATCCTCCACCGACGTAGAAAACGTTTTGCTCTCCGCAAGCGCGCTAAAACACGAATCCTGTGGGATACGTATCTATCCTGATGTCCCTTGGAGCGCGCGACAACCAAAACGAAACACTGAAGAGGGCACAGCAAGCAAGACCGCCTAACACAATCTTCATACATGGCGTGCCAGAATATCCTTCTAACGATGTTCAAGAGACAGGAAAGCAGGATATAGACCAGTGGCGGTTCATTCGTGAAACACTTTCTTTGGATGATGTTGTGGCACTATCGCTCACCAGGATACCTCTCTCATCGAATTATAGAGGATGCGGCCCTAGAATCCTAAACTTGTGGTTCAGTCAGAGCAACAAGCAAAGGATGTTTTGGATCGATGGCGGAGAAATCGGAAACATCTTCCTTCCGAAATTCGGTTAAAGGTCGCAAACACTTTGCACAGCTCAAGTATTAAAGCAACTGGAGCAGCAAGCATCCTGAAGAATGTACAGAAGTGTAACTTGACTGCTGTTTTAATTGACTCTGAAGTAGATCTAAACGAAGGCTGGGACGCACCTTGGCCGAATCAAGTTGCAAACGAGGTATCATTGACCCATCAAAAAAACGAGTAACTGCCGACCTCCCATCGGTCGGCATTCTCCCACACTTGACAGCATCACCGCTCTGCGGGCTCCTAGAGACCGAGAAACTGGCCTGCTTGTATACAAATGCTCAGGGACTTTCTAACAAACTGGCTGAACTGAAAGATCGCCAAGCTTCCGGCTCGTATGTTGTCATTGGTGTCACCGAGACATGGTTGCACACGGGAATGACGGACGCTGAAGTGTCGCTACCGGGCATGTCGCTGATCCGGAACGACAGGCTCACAAAAGGAGGAGGTGTAATCCTGTACTACCGAAACGACTTACAGTGCGAAGCCGTAGAGGATTCAGATTCGCAGTTCCCCGACTCTCTTTGGTGCCGGTTGCAGTTAAAAGGCAGGGACGCTTGCCTTATTATCTTGGTGTACCGCGCCCCTAACTCAACACCCGAAACCGACTACCACCTAATGGATGCTTTAAGGTGCAGTTTACAACAAAAGTAAACTCACATTCTTCTCATGGGTGATTTCAACGTACATTGTTTAGAAGCCCCTGCCACAACCGGCGAACAATTCAAAACCGGTTTACAAGACCCAGTAACTACTGTCCCTCTTTACAATCACATCACTTTGCCCACTCGGTTCAGAACTGGTAACAGGCCATCTGTGCTAGATCTTGTGCTTACCAACGAGGAGCATATGATTGATGTGTTGGTTTTAGACTGCCCGTTGGGTCGCAGTGATCACGCAGTCATCAGTTTCAACTTCGTCTGCTATGCAGAATATCTGAATGATAACGATGATACTGTGCGAACCATCACAAGATACGACCGACTCGCCCAGCTAGTCAGCGCCACAACATGGTCTTTCCTCGAAGAAGAACCCCCGGAAGTCGCCTGGCTCGAGTTTGTCAACACATTCAGTCAGCTGATTGTACAAGCTTCAGAGATAAAAGCTTGCAATAAGTGCAAATCAGTTTCTTTCGTTAGGAGCAGAACTCGAAAATGGATGACAGTACGCAACGCAGCATGGCGAGTGTACAGAGAAGCTCCAGCACAAGAAACTTGGGACAACTACGTAGCCCAACGTAACCACTGCACTCAACTGTTAAGAGAAGACAAATCCGTCTATCAGCAGAACATCGCAGAAACCTTCAGTGCTAACCACAAAGTGCTGTACAAGCACGTTAATAGCCTACGAAAAGTGAGGCAAGGATTTCCCCCACTCAATACGGCTGATGACCCAACAAGAACATCTATGGAAGCAGCAAACGCGCTGCAGATGCAATACGCCCCCACGTTTCAAAGAGTCTTGCCACCAAGCGGTCTACCAAGCATTGTATTCTGCTCACCGGGACTAACCCACATTACTTTCACCGCAGAGGCTGTATTACAAAAGCTGACTTCTCTACGCAAACACAGCTCGCCGGGTGTCGACGCCATTCGTCCAGAGGCATTAGGAGCAGCAGCAAACCAACTGGCAGGACCTTTAGCTCAGTTTTTTCAACACTGCTTAGACCGGAACCAAGTTCCTGCCATGTGGAAGCTTGGAATAATAAGCCCGATTCACAAAGGTGGAAGCAGAACTGATCCTTCCAACTACCGCCCAGTAACCCTTCTTCCTATACTCTCCAAGGTCATGGAATTCATAGTTGCCGATACACTGGTGTACTATCTGGAAAACTGCAACCTCATCACCCCTGAACAGCAAGGTTTCCGTCGACAGCAGTCATGTACAACTAATTTACTAATTGCACGCAGTAGTTGGGCTGAGGCAGCCGACGCTGGAGAAGGTGTTGATGTGATCTACCTGGATTATTCCAAGGCTTTCGATCGTCTAGACCATCGGATACTACTATCCAAGCTGCAGATTACGGAATCGGCGACCCTCTTTTAAGCTGGATCGCCAACTTTCTATTTCAAAGACAATTAGTGGTCAGAGTTCGGAGCTCTTTATCGGACCCCATACAAGTCGAGTGTGGTGTGCCGCAAGGCTCAGTTCTAGGTCCACGTTTGTTTCTGGTGTTTATTAATGATCTTGCACAGGGAATCGCTTCAAACTTCCTAATGTTTGCCGACGATATCAAGATCTGGCGCAGGATCCAGGCGAACGCCGACCAACATGTGTTCCAAAGTGACTTAGATACAGTGTATAAATGGTCGATCCAAAACTTATTGCATTTCAACGTCAGTAAATGCAAGGTGCTTTCCATCCGACATCAAAGCAGCTACTCATACCGACTCGGAACGGAAGTACTGCAACAATCAACTCTCGAACGTGACTTGGGTGTCCTGATTCAAGATGACTTGGGTTGCTCCAGCCAATCCGAAAAGGCCTCGAAGACCGGGAACCAACACGTCGGGCTGTTGAGGCGGGCGTTTGGACAAATAAACAGCTCCATATTTCGACAAATGCTCAGTGCGTATGTTCGCCCCCATGTCGAATATGCAATTCAATCCTGGCATCCATGGCTGAAACACGACCTTAATGCACTGGAGCAGCCACAACGCCGGGCATCTAAGAACGTAATTGGAATGCGCAATCTTTCCTACCAGGAGAGGCTGCGACGATTGGGATTGTTCAGTGGAAGCTATCGCAGGCTACGAGGCGACCTGATCATGACATACTTGATTCTGCGAGACCCACATCATGTGTGCCGCCCTTTACTGCAACTCAGCAGCAATACAAACCTGAGGGGCCACTCATTAAAACTCGCAGAACAATACAGTCGTCTGGAGTGCCGTTAAAATTTCTTTTCCATCCGTGTCTGTCACCCGTGGAATGCTCTGCCAGAATCGGTCGTCTCTGCACCGACACTAACAGTATTTAAAAGACGGTTGGACGATGCACTCATCCACTTACACTTTGTTACTTAACACTATGTCTCCATCCTACACCTGGAGTTTACCCTGGAATTATTTGTTGTTAACTGTGGGTGTTGTGAATCTAAGAGGATCGCAGGACTGCAGCGAAGCAAACGATAAGTCCTTATTTTCGTATTTAAAGTATTAACTATTTTACTATCCTTTTCATCATAATTATTATGTTGATATCCCCTGCAAGTATCCAACGGGACTTGTAAAGCAACGCTTATTAACCCATATAAATTCATTGTTCATTTTTTATTGCTGAAGTGTCTTTGACTTGAATCTGACCCGGACGTGGTGTTCGGTGAATTGGTTGCTATCATACCGCCGGATTGGTAGGAGGGTGCCACTCTAGAGGTGGCTCTTGAGGCGATGAAATCACCGGTGGAGGAAGAGGCTGCTTCTCCTAAGGCTGGTCTGAAGCTTGCCAAATTTCCTGTCGAAGTACTTGCCCATATCGTTACGGAATTGAAGCACTTTTCGCACGGGGATGACATGGCTGATCAGCTGCTTCAGGTAGCTGAGCAGGTGCAAAACGTTACGCTCACAAAAGTGCTTGCACGGTGCATCTGTGCGAGATCAATGAGCATTTCTTTCCACTAAATGAGTTCTCCTGAGGCAATGGAGAACCTGTACTGCTATTGGCTGACAGGCGATCGGGAACGCCAACTTGCAGTAATCCAGAAACCCTGGATGACGAAACGTAAAGATGCTGCACAGGCGATCCTGGATGGTAGTTGGTTGAGCGCACACAGATCACTTGTGGGGCTCGATCAGACGATGATTGAGTATTGGAGATCTGTATTTGGTGTGCAAGGTGCGGTGGATGAGAGACCGGTTCCCAAGGAGGAAGGCCAAGATTATGGTCTGATTCAGCCATTGTCTGCGGCAGATGTCGATGACGCGCTGCAGAATGCTGGTGATACGACCCCAGGACCAGATAAGCTGTCGGTGGCGTACTGTAAATCCTTGGAATTGACAGTTCTCGCACAGTTGTTCAAGCCTATGAGGTTCTCGGATGCCCTCCTGCGTCTCTTGTGACAGCACGACTGACTTTGTTGCCCAAGGGGTCGGACCCCAACACGCCGTCAGATTATCGCCCGAGTGCGGTGTCTTTGATTCTGCTGCGGGCCTTTCATAAAGTTTTATAAAAAGATTGAGGTCGCGTTTGAATGTCTTTCCTTCAGATCGCGTTTCAAAAGCGGGATGTGTCTTGAGGCCTCATATGTCCTACAGTGCATCCTGAGAAGGGTTCAGTCCGGCTGCTTGAATGCCGTGTTGGCTTTCTTGAACGTTGCCGAAGCGTTTGACGCGGTGTCATTTGACATCATCATACGAGCCGCAGCAGCATATGGAGCCCCACCAGAGCTTCAGCGTTAGTTGCGTTCGTTATACACCTCTTCAAGGTTCCTTCTTGGCAATGAACCTTAGATTGTCATAGAGGTGTGAGGCAGGGGGATCCTCTGTCTCCTCTCTTTTTCATCATGGTCATTGACGAGGTGATTGCTGCTACCCTACCAAATCGGACGGTGCGGCAGTGTGGCGAAGAGCTTGGTGCCTTTGCATCCGCGGAAGACCTTGTGTTGTTGGCCTCTTCCCAAGAGGCGTTGTCTGCGAAGCTGGTGGCTTTGCAGCAGGCTTTTCGGCGGCAGGTATATTGTTGAACGCCTCGAAGTGTCGGGCCGTTACGGTCCAAAAGCTCGGCAAACAGAAGTGCGTTCTCCTGGTGATCCAAGCTTATCCCATGGTGGGAGGTGATCTGAGCCAGGTTGTGGTGGCGGATGAGATCCGTTACTTTGGTTTGCGTTTCAATTAGAAGGGGAGATGCCGGGTAAAAAGCACGGCTGTTCTTGCTGGGTGGCTCAATGGGACTTCTCGTGCCCCGTTGAAACCGTAACAAAGTCTGGAAATGGTGTGTGACTTCGTCTTTCCCAAAATGCTTCATGAGTTGGTTCTGGGGAACGCTCGTCGGAATACCATTCGGCAAATGGATAAGATGGTGCGAGCCAAAGTGTGGGAGTGGATGTGTCACCGTAAAGATGTGCCGCTCGCTTTCTTTTAAACGAGTCGGGGCCTGGGGGGTCTCGGCTTGGTATCGTGGAGCATTCTTGTTCCTTTTGCTCAAAGAGACAAGTTCGCTGGGTTGTGTTTTGCACCGTCCTCGTTGGTGCGGGGACTTCTGGAGTCGGAGGCGTGCAAGGTTGCTACCCGGAGTTTCAGTGTTCCAGTCCGCCTAGTGGGGACTGTGGTGGAGGATAAGAAGGCTGTTCAAGGTCTCTGGAGAGAAGGTCTGGAGTCGTCATGTTATTGCAAAGATTTAAAGCTGGACAAACACGACGCGGCGAGCAGCCAATGGATGTCATCGGGCCGGAGGGTCTTTCCCCGCCTCCTTATTCGGGCTACTAAGTTAAGGGGCGGACTCTTTCCAAAAATGGTGCGGAGCTCCAGGGGGATTTCCCGGAAGGCTGATGATGTCAAGTGTCGTGGTGGTTGTGGGGAACTTGAGTCTATTGGGCACATCTTGCAGATGTGTTGCCTTGCTCATGTTGCCCGGTGCATGAAACATAAGCGATTAGTACGGAAAATTGCCCAGTTTGCTAAGCAGAAGCATGCGAAGGTATATGTAGAGCGCATCTTTCCATTACCGGTGAGATACTGTAAACCGGACCTCATTATTTGCGCCAAAGGGTCGATAATTTTTGCAGACGGGGCTATCACATCGCCGCAGAGGCAAGAGCTGGCCTACCGTGAGAAAGTTGCCAAATACGCAGGGGCACGCAATTCGATACGGGCCTACCTTGGTGGCAAGGGGGTCCAAATGACCAATGTGGTGCATTGACCAATCATTATCTCGGACCGTAGTTAAATATGGAAAGGCTCTGGTGGGGCGCTTCGTCGTTTTGGATTATCAGGCCGTGACATTTCTGAGTTGGCTCTAATAGTCAGCGCGTAGTCACTGAAATGCTATGATGTATATATAGCGTTACGGGTATCGAGGAGGGACGCAATGGAGAGGAAGGCCCAAACCTACTGGAGGTCGAAGCTGATGTGCAAAGGTATGAGAGCAATTGCTGTTTGCGAACGCCCTCGGAGATTCGGGAAGACAAACGAATATGGATAGAGGTTGCTTGTAGCAACCCGACCACCAACGGATTCTCCAAGTCCAACTTTGCATTCGTTTCCGCGGGACAAAACGTTGCTCGCGGATCTCAGTGGCAAAGTGTTTATGGCGTCAACCATGAGCCACTAGGCTCTGAGTTCCAGCCCAACTCAGACTATCTCCAACTGATGAGTCCCAACCAGGACGAAACCACAGTTTTCGGGTGACAGTGTTGGGATGAGCAACACTATAATTTTCCTTTTACTTACGGTCTTTTTGATCGGAATGACCGAGGTCCACCTCAAGTGAACAGAGGTCTCAACGGAGATTGCTTGTAGCAACCCAACCGCCAGCGGATTCTCCAAGTCCAACTTTGGATATGGATCTCCTTTGGGCGGGTTATTACTGGTGTTTTGCTTAACCCCACTGACCTTCTTACACATTCCATGGAACTTGAATTTTCACTTCAGTGCCTAAACTGTATGACCATTTTTGCTTATCTTGTACCCCGTTTTTGCTTACTCGGCCCAGTATTTTTGATGTTAGCTGGGCAGGATGAGTCAAACCGAACTCCGCAAATATATGATAAAGGTGTACCAAGTGTACCAATGTCCACGTGGTTACTAAGTATATTGAGGTAGGGCGCTCGCGGAAACATTAGTTTTGCTATTCTCAACGCTTTTGCGGTTCTGGGTGAACGGGTACAATGAGTAGAGTATTGAAGCTCCCTAGGTTTTTTGGAAAGCGATAATTCATATGGTATTCTTGGCTAGTTTAGTTTCACGAACGATAAAACTGCGGCGTACTGGGTATATTTGTTTTGGAAAATTTGATCCAGCAAGCATAAGGTTTACGGTTAGGTCACTCCGACGCACCCTGGTTAAAAAGAGTGTATATGATAATTTACACTTTTTGTTACCTATACCCCAATGGGTTCACCGGTTTTCACTTGTTCAGTAATGATCAATGATTGACGCTTATTTAAAACGTATTGATTTTGCATGCAAGTAGGCACGCCCAACTGCCTTTCTTATGCTGTGACCCGCTTCGAGTTAGTTATTGAGTATACTACACACATTATACGTTTTCCTTTTGCTGCCAACTTCCTACGGCTAACGTCCGGCCTTGATAGTTGTCGGCGGGAATGGGATAACATGTCCTCGCTGAACATTCCACAAATATTCTAGTCCTGTTCTACCAAATACTCTCTTTGGAGTATTGGAATAGATGGTGAAGAACTTTAATTCATTATCCGGAGTTGCTTCCCTTCTTGAATTTGGCAGTGTCTCCTTCGGAAAAACACAAAGTAATACTGTTACAACAATTCCTTGGGGATGAGAGTCAGAGAGCTTTCGACGCCCTTCCTAATGACGAAGTCTTCTCAACTAGTGCTCAACCAGTGCTCTGGATACATTCAGCTCTTTTGTGGTGTTCACGTAAGTTTGTATATAGCTAGATATTCAGTTTCCAGACTCTCCCAGAAACCAGACGAAGGTGTAGACGAAGTCATTGCTCGTATACTCCAGGCAGTACCAAACTGTGGAGAACGCCATATTTGTCCTTCGGACTGTCGATATCAAAAGACAGTATGCAGAAGTTGCAGGAACATTAGTCACTTAGCGCAAATATTTAGATCGGTCAAACGTCGTTTAAACCTGACGTAACGGGGAACGAAGCCCATTAAAAAAATGGACGAGTCAGAGGGAGGCAAGTACGAATTGCACGTCATATGGTCGAATACGCTCCCCAACATGCGGTCCGCACGGTACACCCTAGAGCTATATATTGAGGGACAAAAGTTAGATGGAAATTGATACGGCAGCATCACTAACGCTAATTAAGTAAATTGCTGTGAAAAGCCTAACGGCATTATCAGTTTGCAATTCTGTTCTCCGAAGTTACATAGATGAACCGATACCAGCCCCTGGTAAATTCCCGGTAAACGTACAATACGGTCACGGGACACAGACAATTCCGCTATATGTGGTGCGGGAAATCGCCCAAGTCTGCTTGAAATGGACTGGATACACGCCTTTCCGGGTATACCATAGGTAGAAAAACAGTCGCTGAGGTTCCAGGACTTAAAGCATTACTAAAGCAATATTCAACGGTTTCTGTCAAGGGGATGGGAAAATTGCACGATTTTCAGGCCTCGATAATGTTGAAGAAAAACTCTCGTCCAAAATTCATCAAGGCGCACACACTACCGTACGCCATGAGACCTGAAGTGTAAGCAGAATTAACTTGTTTACAAAACCAGTGCAATATTACCTCTGTACCATTTTCCGACTGTGGTACACTAATGTTACCTGTGACCAAGCCAGACGGCTCCATGCATATTTGTGGTGACTACAAAATGATTGTTAACCAAGCTTCTGCGTTAGTTAGGTATACGTTGCCCCGCGTCGAAGATGTGTACGCGACTCTGGTAGGTAGTGAAAAGTTCATCAAGCTTGGTCTCATCTACTTATATTCGCAGATTGAATTCGAGGAGCTTTCAAGGTAACTTACTACTATTACCACACCTATAGGACTTTTCCGATATACCCATTTGTTTTTAAACATTCATTCCGTCCCCGGCATCTTCCAGAGGATTATCGAACTCTTGGTGCAAGATATATCTCTCGCTTGTGTTTGGCTGTACCATATGCTTATCTCTAGACGCTGGGATACAGTACACCTTCACGCACTCACTATTGTCCTCGAGTAACTGAAACGATGCGGATTTAAATGAGTGATATTCAAATGTGAATTCCTTTCCGCTTTGGTTTATTAGCTTGGATATCAGCTGACTAAACGTGGGGTATATGTTTTAAATGACGAGATGAAGCTTATTATGGAATGTTCAGAGTTGAGGAGAAGTAATGGACTTGGTTCGTTCTTGAGAATGTTATCTCACTGTTGCCGTTTTGTGCCTAATTCATCTACAGTATTATTTCCATGAAATGAATTGCTGCACAAAATTGCGCCATGGTTCTGGAATTCTCATCATAGGGACACCTTCATTAAAGCTATACGACCTCTAGCTTTTTCACCAACATTAGTTCATTATGATCACAAAAACAACTCATTCTTCAGTGTGACGCACCCGCTTTAGAAGTTGCAGCTGTTTTGTGCCACCGTGAAAACGATGGATCGATACGTCCCATAGCATTCGCATCGCTTGCACTACAAACAGCGGCGAATAATTATTCACTATTGGACAGAGAGGGGCTGTCTGCAATCTTTAGGGCAAAACGGTTTCACTAGTGCCTCTGAAGAAATTTTTTGAGTGGCACACTGACCATAAACCCTTATTATCTTTACTGGGTGAAACCAAGGGCATCCAACTAATGATGTCACCACGAACGCAGAGCTGGGCTGTAATCTCGAGTGATTACAGTTACAAGATTATTTATACCACAGGTGTCTACAGCTGCACAGCCGAGGCGTTAAATCCTCTACCGGTAACTGAAGCTGTACAGGAACACTCCCATCCATTTGAACTGATCAGTTTAATCCAACATCTAGCTACAACATCAATACGAAGCGCAACAATCCGCCAATGGAAAGACTCGGGTCCAGTGTTGTCAAAGATAGAACACTCCTTGACCGTAGGCTGGCCATCTGAAGGAACAGCGGACTAGCATAATGCGCAGAAAGGAGCTTAGTCTATTCGGCGACCGTGTTTTATGGGGCTCTCGAATGGTCCCTCCAAGTAAGGCGCGGTCACAGATTCTTAAGGATCTCCACGATGTACCTCCAGGAGTGTCGAGGAAGAAAGCATTAGCAAGGGATATTGCTGGTGGCCCAAAATCGATGCAAACATGCAGAATTTATTGAGGATCTGTAATATTTGTCAAGCGCAATTTGTATTAGAACGCACCCTCCAGTACACCTCTGACAGAGGCACGACAGGCCGTGGCAAAGGATCCTCGCTGACTACTTTGGACCGATAAACGAGACGATGTTTCTTCTACTCCTCGACGCACATTAAAAATGGATTGATGTGTATCCGGTAACCCAAGCGCAGTCAGCAACCAACATTACTTAAATGCGCTCTTACTTTGCTACCTTTAGCATCGCGGAATTCTTATGAAATGATAATGGTTCACCTTTTAACAATCTTGGTTTGGTGGCATCCAGTTTTGGGTTTGCCTCTAACTGTGGCCAGCCACATGATGCCTGCGCATACAGAAGGACCATGGATGGCTTGCGCTGCACCACCCACAGCTCCAGTCACACACCCCATATCCAGTGTAAACCGGGAGGAATAAGACTGAGAAACATGTGGATGGGAGCCAAGTTTCATCAACGGAGCCGGCCCAAACTCTTTCACAGGCAAACACAAGCACCCTGTAATTGAGGAATCAAGCGCACACAAGGCGGTGGCTGGACCGTAGTCTGCTCCACACTGAGTGCATGGAACCACTCTTCGAGCGTAGCACGGCCAAAAGTACCGTGCACCCAGTACCCTCCAGCAACGACCAACCGTCTCCTGGAGCCAGTATGAACGAGGTAGTGGGTAATAGACAGGTAGGCACCTTGTCAACATGCACATCAAGCGCAGCCACACCGGGGATATCAAGCAATAGCCATTCACTTGAAACGACGAGATGAAATAAAATAAATCGAATAATGCAAACAGATACGGTGGCATAACTCCTCGCTAATTTAACATATGAATTAAGTTGGTTAGCAACGAATCCGAGATAAGTAAGAAATGTCCACGAGTCACTTAAAAATGCTACAAACGCAACAAAGTTACCGAAGAAAAGCGTACTTAGCGTGACGTGCGTGCTACTGGTTCATTTGGATTATTTCCCTCTATCCTCGCTCCATCTTCTCGCAGCGTTGTCACTGTACGCTCATTCGAACCGGATTTACCAGCTCTACACAGTGATCCGTCATACGTGGAAATATCTTCTACGATTAGAGGCTGTGACATCACTAACGGTTTTCACTGGCATCTGTGATTAAACGCAAGCGTTTACTTCAATCGTATTGAGCCGATTGCCATTCTGTGTGACACCATTCGATACAGAATTCTCGAGGCAGGCCGAAAAGCCTAAGCTTACTCCGATCCAGTGTTTCTCAACACTGCTGTGAAAGAATCTGTGTTCAGCGCTCTGTTCAGGTTACAGTCACTCGCCATTCCTTGTGACCTTGTCAGCCAGTGCGGCCGCATGACCCATCACACGGACCGCGCGACCAC
>CALYDF020006750.1:0-13119 GCA_944474145.2 Dicrocoelium dendriticum
CGATACGGGTGTTTCCGTTTTAGATCCATCAATAACTGAGCACATCATCAATTCCTGGCTCAACGATCCACTCAAGATGGAACACTCACGGGATTTTCCTATCGTTCCAGTCCCCATCTGAACTGAACTGAACTGAACAGTTATCAAAACCGCTGCAAGCAGCTTGGTCTGGATCCACTTTGGCTGCGGAGACTTAAAGCCAACCTAGTTTTTCTATATAAGTTAATCAAAGCATCGGACTCAAGTATTGAAAGATATTTTCAACCGCTGGGCGACACACGCTATCCTCTACGCAAAAAGCCATACTCATTCTCACTGCCCAAATCCCGTTGCTCCATACGCTTTAACTTCTTTCTCTATAGATATGCACATGTATGGAATAAGTTACCAGAAACCATCAGAGCATCTAATAGTATCCTGCAATTCTCCGCGGCCATAAATAGATTACTAAATGTCCCCACGGTAGCAGACATCTTGGGCACCTGCATCCCTGAGGACGAGCTATGGGAGAACGGCCCTGATCACATATAGAATTCCATACAAAGCGCTAACTGTGTGGAATAATCTCAACGCGCCAAGAGCTTGCTGCTCTACACACGCAGCACCAATAAGGTTCCTTACAAAATGACCCTGTCCTCTCCTTATTATGCACTTCGCTCTTAATTCTTCTTCTATCGGACGGTCACTTGTCCGTGCCCTGCTCTGCCCTAGTCTCATTTGACTGTCCTGCCTCTCTTTGACTTACTCCAGACTACGGTTACGACTTTGTAGACATCTGGTTATGCCCCCTCTTCACGAGAGCCTGCTGGCCCTGCTCATTCCTTTCTAACACAGCCACCTCTATCTCTAATCTGTTCAGTTCTGCTGACCCTCTCGTAATATTGTGACGGTACCGGTCATTGATCTGAAGACGGAACACTGTTCCCCTCCCTAGTTGCTCCCCTCACTCTATCAGGAACCCAGAGCTGTGTGCTAACCTAGTTTCCTCTGTCCAGTCTCCTACTTTCTGACTACCTACAGAGTACTGAGCCGTCAACGGTATAGGCTCCGCACAATCAAACCTTATTTCTCCCACCCCTAGTGCTTATATCTAACTAACCAATTCAAACTCTTCTACATCTAACATGTCCATTTCTGCTGACGCTCTCTATTTTTCTTCCCAACTTAACTTCACTATTAAATCGCAATACTCCGACTAATACAGCCTCGTGTATTTCGGCTCATGTTTTCTGACCTCTGACTATTGTGCCGTTACCGGCCAATATTAAGATGATTAAATACACTGACCACATTACCTTACAGAGCCTCGTTGGCTTCGCTACGCCTAATCAGTAAATCTTTCCCCACTGACCCCGTTCTTCCCTTACTTCGCTGTCTTCATTCCGTCTTCCATCGGATTGCATTTCTTTAACTAGACAGTCAGCTCTGTCCCTTACATTAATCTAATCTCATCTGACCAGTCGCTTGCTTTCTGACTGCATGCATACTACCGAGAACTAACTGATCCAGGCACTACATATCCAATCAACCGATTCCCTTAACCCAAGAAGCTACTGGGAGACCAAACTACTAGTGACCAAACTGCCTAATGGAAAGGTTACATCTGACCACCGAAAGTTTCCGTAGCGCAATTTTCTGTCCATCCTCTTAACCTCGGAGCTACTAGGAGACATTCCTCGTTTCCTCATCCTGTAATCTGTCAGAATGTCTGTATCACTTACCTTCGCTGGTTGGTTGATGTATTCTCAAACACTGTAGGAATCCACCTGTGACCAAAGTGTCTAATGGAATGGCTACATCAGGCCACTGAAAGTTTCTCGTAGCGCCATTTTCTGTCGATCCTCTTTACCTCAGCACTTCTACTTAGTAGCAACTAGTGGTCGTAGGCTCCACGTATCTCTCTGCATATCCGGAGCTTGCTAAGTGCCACCCTCTTTCATCCCCAACCTTCATTCTTCTTGACTGTCTGCGTCACATTCATTTGCAGTCCGTTGACTTATTCTGGGACACTTAAGGTATCCACTAGCCACTAGAAGGCTTCACCCCAATGCCATTGCTAGTTGCGGATACTCTCTATCTCACCTTGTATCATTATCAGTTCTTCGCGTTACCTACGTCACCACTTTCCAGCTGCAGCTAGTCATTGCAGGTAGCATACATATCTACGCTAGGAGCCACTCTGCATCTCTCCAACTTACTCTCTTGAATTGTTAGCATAACATACCTTCACTGGTTTGTTGACTTCTTCTGTCACTGTAAGTATCTAATAAAAAACTAAAAGGCTCAATGGAATTCCGTTGCTGCCCACTGGTTCTCTCTCTTAGCACAATTATCCTTCGTTCTTCTTATCTTCATTACGTTTACTGCAGTGATTCATTGTAGGCTCCATATATCTTTGCGCTTATCCGGAGCTACTAGAATACATTCTTCGTTTCTTCATCCTGTAATCTCTCAGAATGTCTGTATCACTTACCTTCGCTGGCTTGTTGATGTGTTCTGTGACACTGTAGCAATCCACTTGTAACCAAATAGCCTAATGGACTGGCTACATCAGGCCACCGAAATTTTCTCGCAGCGCCATGTTCTGTCGATCCTCTTAAACCTAAGCACTTCTGCTTAGCAGCAACTAGTGGTCGTAGGCTCCACGCATTTCTGGAGCTTGCTAAGAGCCGCTCTCTTCTATCTCGAACATTCTTTGTGACTGTCTGCGTCACATACATCCGCTTTTTGCTGATTTATTATGGGTAATTGTGGGCATACACTAGCAACTAAAAGGCTTCATGCAAATTCCATTGCTGATCACTGATACTCACACTTACAGCGACCCTAACTGTTCCTCGTCTTACCTCTGGCTCCCGTGTTTAGCAGCAGTCCTTCTTCATAAGCTACTATCATCTTTGCGCATATACTGAGCTGCTAAGGTCCACACTTTATCCCTCCAAGCTTTAATCCCTGGGACTGCGTGCGTCACATACACTTGCTGTCTGTTGCCCTAATCAGGTGTCCACTAGCAATTATAAGGCCGCACCTAAATGCCATTGCTCATCCGCGACACCTAATTGACTGTAGTACAGCTCTCTCACTGGCTTCTCCCGGCTCAGGCCTCCTTAATTATACTCCATTAGCACCACCGCATGATTTGATTAGCTGCGCGTCGATGCGTCGTAGTCTATTATGCTCTAACTATCTAACAACCTCTTTGTATGCTTGCGCTTTACTTGTCCGCTGTCATTCTATCACGAAACTTCTCTTAGCTTTCTTCTGTCGTGCAAGCATATCCAGGTATTCAGCGTAAGCCGCTCTTCTGCCTCACATTTCTAGACCTTTATCTACCCATTACTTGCTGTATTGTCTTAGGCATTTTTTACCTGCAATACTCCAAGTCTCGGGCTAGCAGTCCATGGCTCTATCCAGCTTGGCACTATTACCCTAGCACTCTGGCTGCTGCGGTTAGGCCTCAGGTTCTGATATCCTCAGCAACCTTAATGTACGCATGTATTCTGGCTATTCGCTGTCCTTCCGTCAATTAGCCCTTCTTAGCTTTTTAATTCGGCACTCTCTCACCTGGTCAGTACAGAGACGCCCCTTAGCTTCTCATTTACAGGTGTTCATTCCGCAATTATTCGCTGCTATTTTTGCGAAACTTACCCATGTATGAGTCCAACAGACTCACTGGCTTTCCCTGGGTCAGCATATTCTACGCTCCCCAGCGAATCTTCCCACGCAACAGTTGCATCATAGCAAACTAATCCTGTGTTTTCTTTGCTCAACGGCGCAACGCTCTGTATCCAAGGTATACGGTAGCAACCAACCTATAGGGCTCTGCTTACGATAAATATTCAAAAGACACTTTTAGCATAATCATTGTTACACATTGTACATCATATGTTTCCTCTAAATGTTAGACCATAGGACATAACTAATGCTTGTTCCCACGTCTGTTCTTTGCGGTCCTGTTTGTCTCTCACCTTCCCTTTCTCCGAGGTCTGGAACTTCTTGGGGATCTGGGATCGGACCGTGAAAGAGCTTGTGCCTGGGACAGGACATACAAACCCCCAAGGACCTACATAGAACACGGCTGTACAACAAGTGGATAAAAATGCACTCACTACCATGACCGTCGTCCAGTAATGGTAGCTGGACATGACGCCTTCATACTCCTGCGAAGTATACATAATCCTGAGAAATCTAGACGAGAGAATCGGAAGTTTTGCTCACCTGGACACGAAGATGACAAAGGTCTAACCCTCCATAGGCCTCAGCCATTATGGCCGCCCTACCAAAAACAACCGGTCCAGCTAACAGAGGAAATTAGAAGGCAATTGACGGCGGTTAACCGAGGGTTAAATCAGTCCTCGAGCTGCTCTGCCAGTTTAACATTAGTGTAATCATTGTAATCATTGTATTATAGAAAGCAGAAGGAAAGACCTTTGTCAGCTACATCACCTCCCAATCATAGCAGGTGTTGGCGCAACAGCAATTAACAAGTTAAATTGTCACAGTTCCATAAGAAACAACAAGATCCCTGCAAATTCAAGAGGTATAAATCCAACAATCGTTTAAAACGTTCTTCCGTATGCGCGTTGACGATGGAATTAGGCAAGCAGTTCCAGTTGTCACCACACGAGTCGATAGTGTAAAATCAGAGCGAAGTCTGAGTCTCCTAGGTTTGAACGGTTTCCAGCAGTGGCCCCGAGTCGAACACTCAGTGTTAACCTGGAAGAAATTTTCGAGCTCGTTTCCTATCTCGCCTCGCAGAATGCGCCGAGCGTAGATCAGATCGCCTCGGCGACGCCGATATTCCAGGGAGAACATATTCAAATGCTGGAGACGAAGATAATATGGCAGGTGTCGGAACTCAAAGACATACTTAGAACCGCATCGCTGAACTTTTTCAATCAAGCCATGTTCAAGCTTTGAAAGTGGATGAACTGCAGGTAATCCATTTTCGAGGATTGGACGCACATGGGAGGAAAAGATAAGTCTGAAGTTCTCCGGCGTCAATCGTGAGAAGGCTCTTCGGATAGAACACAGTAGCCTGTAAGCCGCAGCAACCTTCTTCAAAGTATCTTGGGTGGTTTTTAGATCACAGCATACTACAACACCAAGGTCTCTTTCGTGTTTCACATTATTAAGCAAATAACCACCAAGGTGGTAAACACCGAATGGTTCAGTAGCACCAATGGGGAGTACAGAACATTTATCGCGATTTATAGGCAACTGCCATTTAAGAGACCAATCGTGCAGCCGATCCAGTGTATTTTGGAGGCGGTCAGCATCCTCAGCGCTGGTTAACTCCATCCATAACTTCAAATCATCTGCATAGATCAAGCATTCGGTCCGGAGGTTTGAAGGAAGGTCGTTAATGAAGAATTTGAACAACTCTGGTCCAAGAACAGAGCCCTGAGGAACGCCACTGCTCATAAGGACGGAGGGTGAATACGTATTGTTGACCTTAACTCACATAATTCGGTCTGAAAGGAAATCCGAAATCCAAGACAAAACCCTCCCAGAGACACCAATCGCTTGAAGTTTGAACAAAAGCCGCTCGTGAGGAACTTTGTCAAACGCTTTGCTGAAATCTACGTAGATAACATCCATACGAAAAAACATCCAGGGAAAAAGGCTGTAGAAGAACTCCGTACTAGACGGGGGAGTGGTGAAACAGACCTCCATATTGTGGATTTTCGAGTAGTTCGGAGGACTCCGAAAACCCGTTGGAGGCCCATCCTACTCACCCCTGGACAGTAAATTATAAGAACGGACTGCGCGTGTTATCCGCTAATGTGCGAAGTCTAAGGAATAAGCTAGACGAGATCCATTTACTTGCCTCAGAGACTCATCCAGACCTGATGGCCTTCACTGAAACATGGTTATTCTCAGAAATCACAGACTCAGAAGTGTGTATTCCTGGATATCACCTCACCAGGTCCGATCGCCATGGCGGGAGGTCTGGTGGGGGCGTAATGCTTTATTGGAAGGCGGAGCTCAAAGCGCACGTGGTTGAAGCTATCAGTGACCATGATAACATTTTGAAGCCCTCTGGTGCCGTGTGCATGATGGATATAGATCTTCCTTGATTGGTGTCGTCTACAGGGCACCATCCGGCTCCGGGGCTAGTTTGTTGGACTCGATCAGGGCGCACTTCGGAGGCAAGGACTGTCTTATCGTAGGTGATTTCAATGCACCAGATATCGATTGGAATTTCCTTCTTTGTAATCGCCCATCCGACCATTTCGATGCCGCCTTACTTGAAACCGTCCTGGATTGCAACCTTTTTCAACATGTCATGACGCCAACTCGTATTTTCCCAGATCAGACACCGCGCATCCTAGACCTTGTGCTTTCCTCAGCGCAATCAGACATCACAAACGTAGCCGTTATCGAGCCCATTGGCAGAAGTGATCACTGTGCTGTTTCCTTTCAGTGGACTCGTCGCTTCGCGGTCCACATCCAGTGCGCCGACCGGCGGAATTTCTGGCGTGTAGATGCACTTCGTTTGAAAAGGGCGGCAAGCGTTGTGGATTGGAGTATCCCTGGGCATCTCAGTCTCGATGATGCATGGAATCTTTTGTACTCCAAGTTGATGTCGCTCATCGAACAGATCGTCCCTGCCTCCAAGGGAAGACCGTTTCCTAAAGGCCCGCCTTGGATAGATCGCCAAGTAAGATCCCTTATGAACAAAAGGCGTAAACTGTGGAACCGTTTTAAACTAACACGAGCAGACCTCGATTACTCTCGCTATAAAACAATCAGGAATGCTTGTACTTTTCAGAAACGGGAGAGACGTCAACTCTACGAACTGTCGTTAGCTGCTCTCTCCCGGACCACGCCCAAAGCGCTTTTCTCGTACATCAAGCGTAGTACTAGAGCCGGCAGTGGCATCCCTGCCTTGTGTTCCCGCGAGCATGCTGCTTTAGTTCACGAAGACACACAAAAAGCCAGTCTTTTAGTTAAACAATATTCCTCTGTGTATTCAACTGAAACGTCTCCTCCTGACAGCTTCTTGTCATCTCTTCCTTCTTTGCTAGAGAACTTGGATATTAACGCTGATTTTGTACTGAAACTGTTTCTTAATTTAAACCCGTATTCTTCGCCTGGCCTTGATGGCCTACATCCATTGTTCCTTAAAACTGTAGCTGAACACATCACCGCACCTATCTGTCAGATATTCCGTCTGTCTTTTGATACTAGACGTCTTCCGGCAGCCTGGAAATCGGGCATCATCAAGCCCATTTATAAAGGAGGAAACCGACAAGATCCAGCGAAGTATCGTCCTGTTTGTTTGACATCTGTAGTCTACAAAATTATGGAACGGACAATAAAACGCGCGCTATATCTTCATCTCGAAAGGTTAGATTTCATCTCTTCTGCCCGGCATGATTTTCGAAGCGCTCGCTCATGCATCACAAACTTGCTTGTGGCAAGGGAGAAATGGGTGAGATCACTAGATGCCGGCAGACGATTGGATGTTGTGTTTGTAGATTTTGGCAAGGCATTTGACAAGGTTCCGCATGAGCGGTTTCTTTCCAAACTCCGCGGAATCGGCGTTGCTGGAAATTTTCTCTCCTGGATCTCCGATTTCCTGCACGGTCGCTCTGCGCAGGTAAGGGTGAATGATACACTTTCTGTTCCTTTTTCTATGACCAGTGGTGTCCCACAGGGCTCTGTCCTTGGCCCTGTCCTCTTCAATGTCTTTATTAACGACCTCCCGTTCGAGCTGCAGACGGAATGTTTGATTTATGCCGATGACCTGAAACTTTGGATTGAAGTATCCAGTCTGGAGGATGCAGACAGGCTCCAAGAAACACTCAACAGGCTCCACGACTGGTCGGTAAAATGGCAGTTACCAATCAACCGGGATAAATGTTCCGTACTCCCGATTGGTGGTCGTGAACCATTCGGGGTGTATCATATTGGAGGTTTCCTGCTGAGAAATGTTGCCCAAGAAAGGGACCTCGGAGTACTTGTGTCTCCTTACCTCAAAACAACTGAGGACACCCGGAAAAGAGTCGCGGCTGCTTACAGGATGTTTCATGCCTTACGAAGAGCATTCTCCCGCCTTACTCCAGAACTCTTCAGACTCCTGTTTGCCTCACATGTGCGACCGATTCTCGAGTACGGCTTGCCAGCTGCCCAGCCTCTCACGAAGACGGAATGCGATATGATTGAGAAGGTCCAGCGCCGTGGATCTAAATATGTGCCAGAACTGCGATGCCTATCTTATCCTCTCCGCCTCCAGCGATTACGTCTTTTCTCTCTGGATTACCGTCGTCGTCGCGGCGACTTGATCTACACTCGACGTATCCTAAGAGGAGAAATTGGAAGCGAATTGCAGCAGTTCTTTCATCTGAACACTGAAAGTTCCACACGTGGTCACGGATGGAAATTGTTCAAACCGAGGAGACTCCATGTGCGGTCGAATCTAGCTCTATTCACGCGCGTGGTTAACGACTGGAATCGCTTGCCGGAGCTAGTCGTTGATGCGCAGTCCAAGGAAAGTTTAAAGAAATTGTTGGATTCCCACTTGATAACTGTGCCCGGATATTGCTTCACAACCTAGCTTTAATGGTTCATTGTGGAACCCTATTTTCACTATGACCCCAGCAATGTTCGCAATGACTGGGAAGCGACGGAGCTGATAAAGGACTATCCTTCTGCTCTCTACCATACAATGATACAATGAATCAAACGTAGCATGCACTTCAGGACCGTTTAAAGGAGCGAGGTGTTACACGGGCTCCCGCTTCACAGGCACCCACAGCTTGATTGTTTGACATTCGTGACTGTCCTGTCACGTGATTGTGTTGCACACACGCACGACAGTCGTCCAGACTTAGACCGCTCATCAGCCATCACTACATCCTTCCATGTGATTGGCTTATTGATCTCTTGATCTTTTTGCATCCCGGTTGCTCAGCTTTGTAAGTTTTTCAATACAGCTCGTCCAGCGCGATGCTGTTCTCACTTCCCGTTCGGTGTGGGCTCTGTTACAGACGTTATACTAGAGCCGCAGTAAGGGGACAAACGGGCTGAGCTTGAACAACGAATCTCTCAGGCATACTCGTGGTTGGTGTCGCATAGGAGTGTCCAACTTTGATGACTCACTGTTTTGGGAGCGCAGTTGCTGATCCGAAGCAGGTTTCGTCACACACCTGCGCACGTGCAGCGTAGGTCTAGGCAGGGTTTAGTCATGATAGCCGTGATTGGTCGCCAAATTAGATCGATACAGGCCGCACTGGTGTTCAGTGTACGCAGCCCTATTCTGCCTGCTGCGTGATAGGCGATGGGTGGACCGGTGCGTGTGGTCTCCTTACCCCATGATGCCGCAGTGGACGCAGTGGTTCTGAAGCTTGTGCCACATGGCCAGGCTTTGAAGCGGTGCACTCTGTTCGACTTGTTATCGTGTCTCTCCCGGGACAGTCAGCTGTTAAGATGGACGGAAGGATTAGTGGATGGACATATTTAGTCTAAGTACTCGGAACTAAGCCGTCCAGGCAGCGAAAGAACACAATAGCTGGAGAGCTTTGACTTATCAGTCGCATCACCTCCATACGGTTCCAAGGTCAGTCGTGATGTATGGCACTTGTGTTAATGTTTGCGCTATTGCTGTAGTCCTCAACTCTGACGAATGCACGTAGAATATGTAAGCTGCTCTTTCCGAAAGGAATTTCTTTACAACTGAACTCACTGAGTTTTTATCGGGTGGTAAAATTAGGTCTCCACGGTCACTTGTCATTAGGCAGACTAAATGGGATGCAACATCTCCACAGTTGTCAGGAGGGGCTCATCATTTATCTGTTCCAGCGCATGTGCCTAACTACTACCTTAACCGCCTCCCTAGCACCTCATCAAGTGTTTTTCCTTGCCTAATTGTTCCATAGCGTTGCTCATTTAATGAGGTTTGAATGAAAATGACATTCTTTGGTTAGATGTTCCACAACACACTGTTGTGCGTTACCTAACAAACGCCAGTCCCCGTGCTCATCGGAAGACTATTCCACTTAGTCAGCCAGTTCGTTTGACCGCGGCTCTACTCTCTCTTTTTCTGAGCTTGAATAACGGGGAACCATCGAAGTTGCCCCTGTGTGCGAATCAAGGCCATACCCACCTACAGGCTGTTATCATGTCGAGGAGCAAACTCGTGATCTGTTCCCACGAAGCGTCAGTGGAACAATGGTTTTATATAGGTAAAAAAGCGAATGCTTAATAGTTCCCGTAAGATGGCTATGGTGAAACATCAAAATATAAAAAATTGTTAGCAAAATTGCGTTGTCACCAGTGAACTCACCTGAGTATACGTAGTACAGACTAAATCCAAGGTTAATCCATAAGAATTGACGGCAAATGGGAGGTTGGTAAAACTCGTGTCTCCTTATAGTGTACACATACAGGAAGTGAAAAACGTGGAATGAAATCTGTGATTTGACCGCCAGTGAAATCTCTTACAGACGCTTGCGCTTATCCACGTGTAATCGGTCATTTAAGCTAATGCAGCCAAATAAGTGCACGGTCAACTCGGGCTTTGAACTCTGCCAGCGTGGGAACACATATGACAGATTCCGTTAGGGCATTCCACGTACGGAGAACGCTTCCGGTAAGACTTCCGACGGCGTTCCAAACGACTGTGCTGCTCTGCCAGCTTGAGATGGTGGCCTCTCAAATCGCTGTTGTGACTGAGCTCTAGCAAGGAGCGGTACGTGTGGTTGGGATCTCTGAAAATTTGGTAACCCAAAATGAGGTCTCCGCGAAAACGCCGATACTATTCGCTGAAGACCCCGAGCACTTGTAGCCTTCGTTCATACAGCAAAGTATACAAACCCTCGACATTCTTGGTTGTCCGGCGTTGGGGTATCTCCAAGGCGGTGAGATCTCTCCTCAGCCATGGCTGCCAGACCTGTATTGCGTACTCCACATGTGGCCGTATGTATGAGACGCTAAGTTGTGAACAAATCGACGGGTCGAATCGTCCGAATGCACGCTTCAGAAGGCTCACATGTTGGATGCCCCGCCTTGACGCCGTTTTTGCCTGCTTCGGACATTCCAGGTCGACCTGGACCAAAACTCCCAGATCGTTCTGGCCAGAACACGGTTGAAGCTCCTGGTGACCGAGTTTGTAGGAGTGCACCAACTTGTGCCGTAGGTGCAGCACTCTACATTTGTACACATTGAATCTAAGTAAATGTTGCTTTGACCACGCATATACCCTATCCAGATCAGCTTGACGTACTGTGATACCACCTGGTGTATTGATCACCCTCCACACGTTGATATCATCGGCGTAACGAAGGCAGTTCGAGCTTATGATGCGTGTGACACCGTTAATATACGTCAAAATTAATCGCGGTCCTAGTACCGATCCTTGTGGTACCCCGCATTCAACTCCGATTGGATCTGAGAGCGATTCACACACACGTACTTCCAAGCGCCTAGGGAGAAGATTGCTTCCGGTCCATCCTAGGATATGATCACCAATAACAAAGATCTGGAGTTTGAACAGCGGAATGTTATGGTCTAACCGGTCGAACACCTTTACGAGGTTGAGAAAGACTACAGCAGCCCATGTGCCAGAGTCTACTGCTTCAGTCCAGCTGGATCGTGCTAGCAGTAGATTTGTAGTGCACGAGCGATTTCGTCGGAAGCCACGCTGTTTCGTTGCAAGGTAGTTCAATTCTTCCAAGTAGGCCGTCAGCAGATCATAAATAATGGCTTTTATGTTTTTGGAAAGAACCCGTACTAGAATTATGGGACAGTGGTTGGCTGGATTGGAACGACTACCTCCCTTGCAAATAGGAGTAATCATCCCGTGTTCACACATATCTGTGCTTCCTCCACAAACTCGCGTGGCGGAAAGCATATATTGGAACCTATCAATTGCAGTTTCGGGAAAACACCATTGATGAACTGCGAGATAATGAATGCATATTCTATTTACCTAAGTTCAAGAGCAGTCTAAGGAGAACTTTCTATCTTCTTAGGTATGGCTCCATTTGGAATAAGCTGCCAAAAAAGATTAGATGTATTGAACATTTCTGCATGTTCAAAAAAATGATAAAGGCTTATCTGTCAACGGGCAGAGCGAAATGGATCTTAAAAATTCAACTTGATGATGATAAGCTGTATGAAGAAGGGCCAGATCATGTATGAAACCGGAGAACATCAACTCTAATGCACCAGAGAAAACTTGATCAGCTAGGATGAGCTGCCACAAACCGCTTCTTATGCTATTCCTTAACGCTACATCCCATGCGGTTTTACTCTCTTTAAACTTAATTCATACCAACTGTCTTCTGTTTAAAACAGAGAGCAAAATTATTCGCTGGTGTGACGTCAGGAAATATTTTCGTAATTTTCCCCACAAATTGATTAATTCGTAATATTGTTCTGCGATCCCTTTCGCTACATTTGTTCTCCAGTGCTAATCATTTCCCATTCTTTTCTGAAGTTAACAGTCCAGAAACATATACTTGAATTCAGTGATGGCAATAACTGATTCCCTATGCGACTTTTGCCTATGGACAACTCATACAGTCATCTGTCTCCGGCTGTCACGCTACACAATTTATCGTATGATCGGCCCGATAGATTTCTACACCGATGTACAAAACATACCTGCCTATTTTTTACACGAACGATATATGTTCACATAATTCCTCTTTTCTATATTCTTCCCTATTTCATAGTTGGCCACGACTAGACTGATCTCCTGTGGTGGCGGATTACAGCTTCCAGATTATAAAAGACGTTACCTATGCAAGGCAAATTGCCACCAACTGACTGGCGTATAAAAAATTGCCATAATAGAATGATCCGCATGACGGACTGGGCTGAGCCTTTATGGCCCATAACATATGTACAAAAGCAGCTCAAAAAGAACAGAGCATATGATAAACAGGTGATGGCTCACATGCTTCTATGCCACACCGGCACACGGCCAGTTATTGCCTGGAAGTGCGAGCGAAACCTTTCGAGGGAATATCTTGCATGGAAGCAGGTCGCCTGGGGATGGTTCCACGAGTGGCCGTATTACTTTAACTGGACATCTGTTTAAATCTGCCTACGTTATTGTTCCTGGTTTTTAATTTCTTTAATGCCTTAATCCTGCCAATTAGTTTAGTC
>CALYDF020006751.1:0-13107 GCA_944474145.2 Dicrocoelium dendriticum
GATAAACTTACGAATTGATAGAAATCCTTCTTGTGCAGTTGTATAAACCATATTAGACCCATTTGATTCCGCGTTGTTAGGACGGTTTGATTGATCCACACGATGAGAACGTCATGTGGTTGGTTGATCGGCAATGCGTTTCTTTATGGTCTTTCCTGTGGCAGACGGTGCACTGCTGATTGATGAACGGACAGTTTCTGGAAAAATGCCACTCACCACAATTCCAACAAACACCTGGTGGTTTCTGTCGTGCGGTGTTATAGACATCTGTCGGTGTTCGGGTAGAAATTGTGTCAACCATCGTGAGCTCTGACATCAGTTGTTTCGACCGCAACATTTGTGTCACTTTTTAAGTTGACCAGACGCTGGCATTGCGATGACGTCCTGAATGATGACATCTGGAGATGAGTCCAGTTTGGATAACCGACTTTTTCTGATTTCTGCGTCAGATGCAAAACTTAAGCCGGATACCAATATGGGTGACTTGAACTGTTCGTCTGTACGTTGCTTGAGCCTGAAGCGTTCACATGAATAGTTCACTCTACCCGCGTAGGAAACAATTCTGGGATTGATTTTTAACCAGATTTATACGCTAATAAGGAATGTTGCAAATTGATGACTTTTCACCAGAAATTGGCTTAAGGACATCGACAATCTCCTGGAAATTGCAATCGCTGGAATCTTTCGGATAAATGAAAGTACAGTCTGGTTGTGTTCATTTGCTCCTAGCTTCCGTAACTACAATCATACTTTGGTCGCATCGTCAAGTGTGATCACGTCAACCAGAAAGATATCTTCATACTGCATGTGCCAAGTTGCAGAAGTGATGTCGCTCTCTGCGTAATATTGGAAATTTTGCGTTCCGTATGCTAGCGCTCCCTCTGACAGCCTTTTTCTGACTGATTGAGACAACAATGTTTGCCTTTCAAAGTTGAATTTGCTGCCTTTGTTCTTTTTGAAGCAAAGTCCGCTGTTGCTGCCGAATATACTCTTGCTGTTGTTATAGTAATTAAGTTAGCTGTGAATGATCAGCCATCTCCGTCGCCATTATTATAACCCCGGTTGAGGTGGCGTAGAGCAGTCAGAACAAAGACTTCACCGTACCGGGCAGTGTATTGACTAAACGTCAAGTCACACGATACTGGCAAGGCAGCCGACAATGTAGGATAAGGGAAGTGGATATCGGACAGTCTGCCCTACATGATCGGCGACCTCATACACATGAGCCACAGTGGATCAGTGGGTGAGAGTGAAGTTCATGGTCAGATCTGCGAGACGACGTTGTGCTTTTAATGTACCAGATCTCTTGATCTAACACGCACCAGTGCTTACAGTTTAATGAACAAACGTGGCGAGCTGTGCTAATGCGGTGCTTCTCGGCAGCCAGACATTCTAGGGCTGGCTGAGACTTGGTTGAATCTTAGGTAACTGCCTAGGTAGTCCATAGTAGAGGTCAATCGTGCTTCCGGTGGGACAGCCTATCACACGACCGTGGTGGTGTGCTGCTTTAAATTCGCTCTCTCTTGTGCGCGAGACTGGTAAGCGCCTACCGAGGTTAAGATGGATTATGCGAACGATTGTGTTGCTCGATCCACCTGAGGTGTGACGTACTGTTCGTTGATGTAACCTATCGCAGTCCACGAAATTGATGTTTAGACTGATTGCCGTATGTCCGAAACCATAGGAGTCGTCTCCGCTTCCTCATCGTAAGTGTCTTTAAGTTACCTCGAATACTCTGGCCTGTGATTCAACTTCTTCCCCGCCATTGCGAAGTTGAGGCAAAATTTAGTGAAAGGATAATTGAGACGGTCAGCGCAACACGCCTGCCAACCGACGCGCATTATGCCGCATTCAGGTCCGTCGTGCTTGGACCTAATGTTGACTAGCTACGAACAGCGTGTGTATGATGTTTTGGAGCCACTGACAGCAAATAACCACTCAGTGGTAATAGCCAGTCTAGAGCTGTCACTGTCATACACTCGCGCCACAACTGCTGGAAAACTGGCTTCCATAGTCTGACTTGAGCCGCTAGTCAAGTGGACTGGTCGCTGCCCCAAGATTTATCTGAAACCTGTTGTTCTATTATAGAAGAGGGTATAAAATCTGTATGCGCTCGATTTGTACCCCTCAAGCATCAAAAAGTTAGGCCGATGAAGCCACATCGGTTCGACAGTGAGTATAGTCAGTTGGCTCGGTGGCGACGCGTATTCCATAGTGGATTTCTCCAGCTTGACTCTGCCGACGAGTTGTACGACAGACAGCGGCATTTATGCAAACGCGCGGAAGCATACATTGTCAGTGGTTGGAAGTGCATCTTGCTGTCGCGCATCTTTGATTACGTGAACGGAGCCTGAAGTCTACAGGTAATGTAGCAGTATTATAGGGCTCTGGGGTACAGGGCCCATCTTCGAGCACTAAGTGTACATTTGCAGTGGCGGCGCAATTTGCTTTCATATTTGCTAATGACCGTGCATCTGTACCGAGTCCGACATGTGCAACCGCAACTGACCTCAACAACGAATTGTGGTGTGCAAGATCTACACAAACTACTCACCAGTCTTGACAGCACGAAACCTGTCGCTCCCGGCGGGCTCCGCCTGGTTATTGTCAAGTCTTTATTGGCCTTCCATGACTGATCTGTTCAACAGGTTGTTCATGTATCACCAACTTGCCGAGGATGTGGCACGAATGTTTACAGGCGCTAAAGTGAAGGGATTCCGACGACATGGTCTACATTGATTTCGCTAGTGTTCGACAAGGTGAACCATGGGGTTCTCTTAAATAAGCTGAGGGCCTCCAGGGTTAGTGGCTCACTACACCAGTTGATCAGCGACTTCCTTATTTAGTGGAAGTGGAGAGTATAGGTAGATGATCATCTAACTGAATTGTACCCTTCCACTGGTGAGGCACCCCAAGTCACAGTACTTACTCTACATCAAAGAATTACTTCCTTTTCTTGTGCTTTGTTTGCAGACGACCTGAGAATTTGTAGAATATTTGGTGTTCCCGACGACTGCGACATACCGTACACTTCATAAGAGTCTTTCGTTTTTGCTCAGTCGCCGCGCAGGTCAGGGGTAGATTGGAGCGCACTAATTTGCCGACCCACCAATGGCATGTAAGTCTACTGTATTTACTCACCCACGCATGTCTGGGGGTGTGAATACGACGTGAGGACGCATATCGGTGCATGTGTCCTTGAAATATGTTAATTACCCTCGGCGGTTTCGACACCGGTGAGTTCAGATTGGGTCGATGCCGACGTTTTTGGCTGGTGGTTTGCAACATCTCGACAGCAGTGCATAATGCACTGGCTACCGTGTTCAAATGTTGGTGGCGCTTCGACAGTTGCTTAATGTTATCCCAGCAAATGATAAAAGGGTTAGTGACAACGCTGTTGTAGACTGAATGTTACCTTCACATAAACCACCTTAGCAAAATAAGAATTCGTAACAATTAGACGGTGAAAATATGAGATGCTACTTCTGCATAAATGAGTCCGGAACAATGTCTACCAGCTACTGGAGGCTCATCGGATCTATTTGCAAGTGCGCGGCCGCCTAAGGAGTTAATTCTAGCAGAATACAGAAATAAAAAGAAAGCTGAGTGCAGTGGCTTTTGAACAGATTTTATCAAATCTCATTTTATTCCATCAGCTTGGACAATTGAATCAAAATCAGTTTCGCAATGAACACGAGAAGGAATTTTACAGTATTGGTATGGTAAAAGAATCCTAGAAGTAGATAAAGAAGCGTTTAGGTCAAATCTAATCACCCATTTTAGAAAGAAAGGTGATGGAAGAATCCAGCGCGTACGATGCATTTATTTGATGAAACCAGTCTGTTTACGGCTGAATATTCAAGCGTTGTTGGTGTATTAAGCATTTTATTGACTTGACTTGAGTTCCCCGCCTTGGCAGACTTGAATGTTTAAATATTCCTTATCGCCCAGATACGTATCCGGCCAATCTGGAAAACCTTAATATGCCATCCTACTAGAATTTTTGGTATTTTAAGTATCCATGGAAACTGTGTAAATAGATCACTGACGATTCACGCTCAACCGTTTGTTCCACGGTCATGACACATTCAGTAGTTGCGAATGACTTAACAAGCGTAAAAGTATTGCCCATTAGTTAATTTCCGGTGGCCGGTGGGACTCTCTGGGACTCTTTTAACTTCCGATATAATTCCACGGGATGTACAGCTGAGCGGCTAATCGTACTCCCACAACGACAGAACAACAACAGATCATGGTGACGTGCTGGTATAGATTTGTTTTCCTATTTCGTTAGACTGCTGCTACCAAAAGAAATGCGGATGTTCTACGTGTGCCCTAAAGCTCGATCCACCTGAGTGTTGGCGAAATGTGGGTGGGTGAGATTTACTGTTTTATGTGAAGCTGCCGTTTGCACTAGTTGCAAAATACCCAAGACAAAATGAACCGTAATCGCTTTCAGCTCATACGTGCTTTTGACACGTCAAAGAAATTGACCAGGGGTTCAAATTCCCTACAGGCCTTGTGAACTGGAAGCAGAGAGTGCGGAGATGATATCTGAGATTGGGGCAGCACTACACGTCTGCTGGTGGACTCGCACCAAACCGCAATCAGATCCCTCATGTATGAATTTGAAGTTGACGAGCTGCTAACAACTTGTCATGGAGTGTGAGGCATGAATCCAGTAATAGCTAGTGAACATCCAGTGGCCCTAGCTTGGCGAAAGCTGCTGCTGTCACACTCGCTTCCGTAGCAGTCATCCTAGGAATACTGTAAACTGGCTTCCATGAACTTACCTGAGCTACAAATCAAGTGGACTGGTCACTACAGCAAGATTCATCTATCGAAGCAATATAGGCAATCCTAAAGGAGTATGGAAAATGATTGTGCGCAAGATCCGTACCCCTCAATTATCAGATGGTTGCACTAATGAAACTAAAATGGTTCGACAAGTATATTTTATTTGATTAGACATTGACGTGTACTAAGGAATAAATTCAGTCCGATGGGTTCTGCCGCCGATTACGTGGTGTCATAATCATGGCTGATTTCACGCAACAGCACCAGTGTTCAAAAATCCCAGCCACAACGAAGACGACCCACAAGAGGATCATTCATTAAGTGACGCTGCACTTGAGGAGTACAGATGACGGAGCAATGTTAAAGGGTTCAGCCGGACAGTCCCTGACTTCCAGGAGGGACCATGCGTCGGCACTTGTGGTGCACTTCAATTCCTTATTCGCAAATATTTAGGAGGCGGTACAGAGTTTGATTTGTGTAGGCCCTGCCCATTTTGACAGAAGAATTACGGCATAGTAGATGCTCGCAAGATATTCATTGGTAATTGGCGGTGCTTCACATGCTATACCTAACGATTCGCATTTACTTGTCTGCTTCAAATCTGTGCGAATCATGTTCCACATTGAGATTGCGGGTCGCATTGTGGGTTTGGTAGCATCCACCATTCAAATATGCTTCACTACTTGTCGGTTTGACGCATGTCCTTGCAAACCATTGCTGGTCAGGTTTTAGACTAAGATGAGAACATTGCAGAATGCTGAACTGGAAAAACCAGGTTAACTTGCCAACAAAAGTAATTTGATGGCTTATCAGTTCGTCTTCATTTCTGAAGGAAGAAGTGATCGTTGGAGACAATGAGATTTACGATTAGCGAACCATTAGCAATTTGTAGGTCTGTTGAAAAATGCAAGACTTGATAAGGCGCAACCTTAACAGTTTATTTGTAACGAGTCATACCGAATAAAATATTCACCATACTTAATTGATTGTCACTTTCTATCTTTGTCTGCTATTCTATGTTGCTCTCATAAGTTGATCTCGCAGTCCACTGTTACGTTAATTCTGATGCAATTGATGTATTGCTTAGTTTTGAATAATTTTATATCCATGGAACCCGCAGTTGAAACACTTTAACAGGTAGACAGTATACTTGTCCAAGTGTAATTGCTTTCCAGGAAAATTTCTGTTCAGTCTTTTAGATCTACTGGTGTTGACTCTTGCAAAACCCTTGCCTCTAAACAAATTCATAATCCGAACAAATGCATAACTCCCTGACAAGGTGCAAATGCCGTACAGCTACGTTTTGTCAGTCGTTGCATATATAGCATGATTTCTGCATGAATATAGTGTTTGCATCTAAGAACTACGTGACAAACTTTACTATTGAGCCGTGAAACAAGTTAAAATTGGTTTCTGCTGCCGTTTGAATGCTGTGACATTTGACTCACCGCCAATTACCAATGAATATCTTGCGAGCATCTACTATGCCGTAATTCTTCTGTCAAAATGGGCAGGGCCTACACAAATCAAACTCTGTACCGCCTCCTAAATATTTGCGAATAAGGAATTGAAGTGTACCACAAGTGCCGACGCATGGTCCCTCCTGGAAGTCAGGGACTGTCCGGCTGAACCCTTTAACATTGCTTCGTCATCTGTACTCCTCAAGTGCAGCGTCACTTAATGAATGATCCTCTTGTGGGTCGTCTTCGTTGTGGCTGGGATTTTTGAACACTGGTGCTGTTGCGTGAAATCAGCCATGATTATGACACCACGTAATCGGCGGCAGAACCCATCGGACTGGATTTATTCCTTAGTACACGTCAATGTCTAATCAAATAAAATATACTTGTCGAACCATTTTAGTTTCATTAGTGCAACCATCTGATAATTGAGGGGTACGGATCTTGCGCACAATCATTTTCCATACTCCTTTAGGATTGCCTATATTGCTTCGATAGATGAATCTTGCTGTAGTGACCAGTCCACTTGATTTGTAGCTCAGGTAAGTTCATGGAAGCCAGTTTACAGTATTCCTAGGATGACTGCTACGGAAGCGAGTGTGACAGCAGCAGCTTTCGCCAAGCTAGGGCCACTGGATGTTCACTAGCTATTACTGGATTCATGCCTCACACTCCATGACAAGTTGTTAGCAGCTCGTCAACTTCAAATTCATACATGAGGGATCTGATTGCGGTTTGGTGCGAGTCCACCAGCAGACGTGTAGTGCTGCCCCAATCTCAGATATCATCTCCGCACTCTCTGCTTCCAGTTCACAAGGCCTGTAGGGAATTTGAACCCCTGGTCAATTTCTTTGACGTGTCAAAAGCACGTATGAGCTGAAAGCGATTACGGTTCATTTTGTCTTGGGTATTTTGCAACTAGTGCAAACGGCAGCTTCACATAAAACAGTAAATCTCACCCACCCACATTTCGCCAACACTCAGATGGATCGAGCTTTAGGGCACACGTAGAACATCCGCATTTCTTTTGGTAGCAGCAGTCTAACGAAATAGGAAAACAAATCTATACCAGCACGTCACCATGATCTGTTGTTGTTCTGTCGTTGTGGGAGTACGATTAGCCGCTCAGCTGTACATCCCGTGGAATTATATCGGAAGTTAAAAGAGTCCCACCGGCCACCGGAAATTAACTAATGGACAATACTTTTACGCTTGTTAAGTCATTCGCAACTACTGAATGTGTCATGACCGTGGAACAAACGGTTGATCGTGAATCGTCAGTGATCTATTTACACAGTTTCCATGGATACTTAAAATACCAAAAATTCCAGTAGCATGGCATATTAAGGTTTTCCAGATTGGCCGGATACGTATCTGGGCGATAAGGAATATTTAAACATTCAAGTCTGCCAAGGCGGGGAACTCAAGTCAAGTCAATAAAATGCTTAATACACCAACAACGCTTGAATATTCAGCCGTAAACAGACTGGTTTCATCAAATAAATGCATCGTACGCGCTGGATTCTTCCATCACCTTTCTTTCTAAAATGGGTGATTAGATTTGACCTAAACGCTTCTTTATCTACTTCTAGGATTCTTTTACCATACCAATACTGTAAAATTCTTTCTCGTGTTCATTGCGAAACTGATTTTGATTCAATTGTCCAAGCTGATGGAATAAAATGAGATTTGATAAAATCTGTTCAAAAGCCACTGCACTCAGCTTTCTTTTTATTTCTGTATTCTGCTAGAATTAACTCCTTAGGCGGCCGCGCACTTGCAAATAGATCCGATGAGCTTCCAGTAGCTGGTAGACATTGTTCCGGACTCATTTATGCAGAAGTAGCATCTCATATTTTCACCGTCTAATTGTTACGAATTCTTATTTTGCTAAGGTGGTTTATGTGAAGGTAACATTCAGTCTACAACAGCGTTGTCACTAACCCTTTTATCATTTGCTGGGATAACATTAAGCAACTGTCGAAGCGCCACCAACATTTGAACACGGTAGCCAGTGCATTATGCACTGCTGTCGAGATGTTGCAAACCACCAGCCAAAAACGTCGGCATCGACCCAATCTGAACTCACCGGTGTCGGAACCGCCGAGGGTAATTAACATATTTCAAGGACACATGCACCGATATGCGCCCTCACATCGTATTCACACCCCCAGACATGCGTGGGTGAGTAAATACAGTAGACTTACATGCCATTGGTGGGTCGGCAAATTAGTGCGCTCCAATCTACCCCTGACCTGCGCGGCGACTGAGCAAAAACGAAAGACTCTTATCAAACGTACGGTACTTCAGCAAGACCTGGACCGCATGTCCATGTGGTCTTCAGATACCGATCTGCCGGTCAACTAAGTCAACCGTCTCCATGCGCCTGGGGAAGAGCAGCGGTTGGCGTACTATCGCCGGCCAACCGCTACATCCCACACACTGCGATTTGCACTCCGTGGACAACACAAGCAGGCTACATGCAAAAGCATTACGTATGCTTTGGGTGCTCAGTCTCAGCTTCTGAACTTGGTCTGAAGCGATTGTCACTCGCCTCTTCTATCATAAGACCAATACTGGAACACGTCTGCCCCGCCCATTGTCCGATAACTCATGACGAGGTGTAAAATCTGGAGCATGTCCAACATGATGATTCCAGGCTCATCACCGGTTTACAGAACATAACATATGAAGACCGATGCGGGAGACTCTATCTGTACACCCTGTCATGTTATCGCTTTCGAGTGGACCTCGTAATGGCGCACCGGATATGGCATTTGAATGACTTTCCTATGGTGAGGGTACTTCTGTGCGTACGGGCACCGATCTAAGCTTGTCATACTGGACCCGAAGCGGATAGCTCACCCTCTGTGTTTCGAGCATCGTGTGGTGAAATACTAGAACAGCCGGGGCGGAATCGGTGTTAGTATTCAACAAAATTCCTAGACATTCACTTTGCGGATTACAGCTTTCGAGAGCGCATTGCACTGAATAGACCGTCGCTCAGCCGAACTACCTCTCCAGTGCACGATAATATGTAACATTATTCCGCGTGCGCGCCCGATATTTCATCGATGGATCAACATAAATGTGTCTTTTATGGATTCCTATCTTCAGTGTTCAGTATTCCTCCCCTTCTCAGCTGTTCATGTCAACTGGGGCGACGGAATGAAATTGATTCACCAACGTTGTCAAAACCGGGGTTTAGCCTACTCCTTTATGGCTAACAGATCCGCTGCGCTTAACCCACCTCGTTTAAACACCGCAACTGCAGTTTTTCCTCTCTGAGTTTACACCCAGCGTTCCTCTTTCAGACAGCTTGACTTTTTACAAAACGATTTGACTCAACACTTATTTTATGCTAGCCTGGTCATACAGCTGGATGGCGATCATATTTAAGTTTTATATATATATATATATATATATATATATATATATATATATATATATATATATATATATATATATATATCACAATATGTGTACAGACATTGTGCCATCGGGACCATGGCGGAATAGATAAAAGAAGAAAGAAAACTTTTTGTCCATTTTTTCACTCAGTTTTTGATGTTTTTTTATTGGGGGAGGGAAGGGGAATCACCGCAACAAGCGGAGATACACGCCAAGCACTGAGTTCGGTTTCGAGCCATGGCTTCCAGGGTTTCCAACCAATTGCACTCAGCATCCTTGGGACCCCATCCA
The DNA here is from genome assembly GCA_944474145.2 of Dicrocoelium dendriticum. NCBI lineage: Eukaryota > Metazoa > Platyhelminthes > Trematoda > Plagiorchiida > Dicrocoeliidae > Dicrocoelium > Dicrocoelium dendriticum. Next base: position 9,960 of record CALYDF020006751.1, read on the forward strand.
AAGGAGTCGGCAGGAAGCAACCTTGGCCAGCTGTTTTGTCAACTTTTTCATCCTGTTTCTCCAAGTTGTAGGCTGTCCACCACACCGTCTCCTCCAACCCTGTCCATCGATCGCGAACAAGACACGACACGGAAGACGCTGAAAGGGCATACGCAGTACGTTTACGAGCCATCGTAGTTGACGCAGCGAGACAAGCGCCTCGAGAGACTGGCTGTCTCCACCCAAGACACGCTGTCTGACTTCAGCGTTGGTTACGTGGTTCAGCCACCACACACGGGTGATGGACCGAAAGTAACGCTTCTCGAAGACAGACAATCTATGTAGGTCATCGGTAGGAGCAGACCAAGTCTCACAACCGTACAACAGTACATCGCCGACCGTAGCACTATAAACCCGTCCATTGATGGAGAGACGGATGTCGTGGCGGCGCCGTAAATGCCTCAGCGTGGAGAAGGCGGGACGAGCTTTTGAGATAGGCATCGAAATCTCATTTCTAACAGCCCCACCAGCAGTTATGCAGTTTTCTAGGTAGACAAACCTCTGTACTACTTCTAACGTTTCCCCATGGATGGTGAGTGCAGGTAGGGGCGTATACGAGTCTCGAAAAAGCGCTTTTCATTTAGATGGTGAAAAGTGCAAACCATACTTCGACGCTTCAATCGCCAAGCGCTTACGTGCAAGTTGGCCGGCCTGCGGACCGTCATCCAACAAGACGATATCATCAAACTAATCCAAACTAACCACCCGACCACCTGGGAGGAACACAACGCCAGCGTTCAACAAGTCTTCTAGAACATTTCTGAGGACATCTTCAATAGCAAAGTTGAAAAGGAATGGAGAGCTAGAGCATTCTTGTTGAACCCCACTGGTGACAACAAAGGAAGGCGAAAGCGTGTCGTAAGCCCTAACTCTACCCGGGGTCAGACTATATAGAGCACGTATAATTTAAACGAACTTCCCGAGAATATCATTCCTCAACAGACATTGCCATAATGCAGCCTTGTCGTCAGAATCGAAGGCAGCATGGATATCCATGAACACAACAATCCTTCGCTTTTGATACACATGGCGGAGCTCATGAATCTAGCGGAGTGTGAAAATCTAATCGATGCAACCGCGACCAATTCGGAACCCAGCCTGTTCTTCTCGCTGTAGTGATTCATGTGTTGGGGACAGCCTGCGAAGCATGATGGACACCAGAATCTTGCAAACGACGGGAATCAAACTTATGCCTCTAACTGGAACAGTTTGTGCGTCCGTCTCTTTTTATAGATGGGGACGACTATCGACTTACGCCATGATGATGGAATCTCCTCTTTTGCCCAGACTTCTGAGAACAAGGCGGTGAGTTTTCGAACTAGAGAAATGCCCCCATTTTTGAATAGAACAGGAGGTAGACTATCAGGGCCGGGTGCCGTATAACGCTTTAGGCAGTAGAGTTCCCGCCAGATTTCCTGGTGCGAGGGTGCATCAGTTGGGATAGTTTACTCGTCACCACTGCGCACCCCAGGGGAAACAGATGGAGCTGGCGACCAGGAAGACTGCGAGCGAAAATGTTCGGCTCATCGCTCCACCCGTGGTTGAAGATTGATGATTAGGGAGCGGATTGTGTCGCTTACTCCTGATCGGAAGCCTTCGATGACTCGGACGAGGTGGAACGGTTTTCCGGTATTACTAGAGAGATTAGCAAGTTCAAGCTCTCTAGCATGTTCACATCACTAGATCTCACGGGCCTTCTGTAAGCTCCTACGCAACGCTCGGTCCAGACATCGGCGTTACTCGCTACAACTAGTGTCGGCTGGGATCAAGCGGCATCTGTACATCAGCGACAAGGAGGCAGTGGTGATCCAGCTTTTCAGCGAGTGACAAGCAAATCCACAATTGACAGTACTGGCGAAAATTAAAGCGTTTTTGATGCGCATCCATTGCGCAAGTAGTGTTGACAGAGAAGCCTGGTACTTGGCTAACGTCGCAGGATGTTGCAGGTTTGCGACGTTCGGTCGCTAGTGCGTACCTCTAGATGATCCTCCGAAACGCATGCAAATTTTGGCGCGAACCGGTGCGTGATCGGAGTCCAGACAAGTTGACCAGTACGATCGGCAGTCTGTTACGCTTCCGCGCGACCTGTAGCTTATTGCTATGTAGTCAAACTGGGACCATTCTTGTGTTTGAGAAGGCGGACGCCAGATAACAGTCTGTCTTTTCGAATGACGAAAACGTGTACTCTGAAGAAACAGGCGATGATCAAAACGTAGAGTCAGTAGTCTGTCACCATTGTCTGATCGGCTGCTACCGAGGCCAAAACTACGCACAAAATGGTGCTCGCTTGGTGGCACGCGGCCCACTCGTGCGTTAAAATCTCCTTCAAGAATGACAATGTCAGACTTTGTAGCGAAACGCAGAAGCTCCTGTAGCTGTTTGTAAAAGTAATCCTTAACTACATCCAAGCTGCAATCTGTAGGAGCGTAGGCGGTGATGATAAGCAGTGCACACGCATCATCTCGTTGCTTACTTAACTTACGTGAACCTCGTAGTCTGACTGCACATAGCCGATTGTTTACTGAGATCCAGTTAAGCAAAGCGACCTCAGCCCTGTTACTCAGTGCAACCCCGACACCAGCTTGGCCAGAAGTCGCCGCCTCTAGGTCTCCGGAAATGCGCAAGTGATATTTGACGTCAGGGTTTGCTGGAGATGTCATTCTGATGGCGCTACTGGCGTCTTGCAACCTGGTTTCGGAAAGGCAACAGATGTCCACCGAGTGTCTCAAGAACGCAAGCCAGATATGCTTGTCTTCCGAACTGCATCAGAGTGCGCACATTGAACGCTGCAAGACCGAATGGAGAACCAGGACGAAGGAAAACTTGGGCTTCGGTTGAGTGTGAGGATGTTGTGACCACCGGGCAACGAACACCAAACGTTTGGCTCAGTACTCTGACAGATGTGACCAGTGAGCTGTTGTTGACGGTGACCGGGGAAGACATAGGTGCAGTTGAGGAATGGGACGTGGGACGATCTATGAGCGGAGGTTGAGCAGCAGAGACAGTAGAGCCAGTAGACATAGCAAGAGGGAAATCAGTAGTGTAATCCTCTATGGTTCATCAGTGGGCGTGATACTACCCGGTTGCCCAGGCAGAAGTAGAGGGTTGT
>CALYDF020006752.1:0-13096 GCA_944474145.2 Dicrocoelium dendriticum
GATCGAATGAAGCAAAATAACTGTCCTTTCAGATTTCGAGGGGAAGCTCTGACATCTTACCGACTGAGATACCTGAGCCTGCGGACGCCATCGGATCGGACTTAGCAGCAAAACAGCCACTACGGGATGGGATGACCATAGGGATGTCAGCTGTGGATGTGATTTGCACCTTTAGAGAGCAATCTACGGCTGCAGGAAAAGACCCACGCCAAGGACTCCAGCTATGCATGAGCTGTCGCTGGAATTGGTAGGTAGGTTCAGTTACCTTGGTATTTATGGCGTCTCTGTTGGTCACATTACCGGGGTGGTCACTTGGTATAGCAACTAAGCCCCGTGTGGCCTTTCAGAGGCTAATCAGTGTAACAATGTAACAGTGGTATAATGCGGATAAAAAGACCCAGGCTTGACAAGTCCCGTGGGATGGTTTGACGGGATAAGGTTAGTTCAAAAAAAAGTTGCATAAAAGTGAAAAACACATCTGTGGACTCACCACATTACCCACATTAACACATAGGTATATCCGCCTATCCCGATTTCGTGGGGTTGCTGAGCACAATCTCTGTCTGCGCAATCTCGTCATTTAATGAACAGAAATCAGATCTAGTAATGTAGGTGGGGTAAAGCATTGTTGAGCCGTTTTTTAAAAGTGGGTAGCATGAGAGCGGAAATGACGAAAGTCGAAAGAGCGTTCCACGGTTGACACACTCTAGGGGAAAAGTAAGTCCTGCGGCATTACAGCCAACTGTTCCTAGTGGCAACCTTCATCTTATGACCCCACAATTCTGTGTTGTGGCTAAGCTTCAAGAGGTTGCGATAGGCGTGACCTGAGTTTTCAAAATCTGGAGTGCAGACATGCGGTCACCCCGTAGACGGCGATATCTTTCGCTGGAAATTCCCAGGGCTTTCAGTGGCCAATGGTATTGCAGATAGGAAAACCTCTTCACATTTTTGTCTCCCGTCGCTGTGTGGTCTCCAGTGCAACCAGGTCGCGTACGCTACATGGAATCGCACACATGCATTACGCATTTGGGGGGAAGATGGAGGGGTCGAACCTCCCGAGCGCCCTCTGTAACAGACCAACATGTTGGTTCACGGTTTTGGACGCCATCAAAGACTGTGTCGAATTGCCGAGATCGTCTTGCATCACCACCACAAGGTCTCACTCTTGTGAGGCGGTTTGCAGCATATCGGCTCCAAGCTTATATGCATACGTGGGCTTGTGACGGATATGCACAGTTTGCACTTGTCCGTGTTAAACGGAAGTCGATTTGCCCTTGACCACTCAAAGGCATAGTCTAAGTCTCACTGCAGCATCTCGTGATCTTCCTGACATCCGATTATCCGCCATAGCTTGTTGTAATCGGCAAAAAGCAGGAAATCTGACTTGATGACGCAAGGTTGTTAATGAAGAACAAGGATAACCGCAGCCACAACACTGACCCTTGTAGAACACCACAGTCCTCATTAATTGGATAAGAAAATGAGCCCCGAACTCGCACCTGAAGGCTCAGCTGGAGGAGGAAGCTTTCGATTCGTCCAAGGACAAGGTTTCCAATTCCGTACGCTTGCGGTTTTTAGAGAGGGATGAGGTGATCTATGCGGTCGAATGCTTTGGAAAAGTCTAGTAAGATGACAAAAATGCCGGTCCCACTGTCGACTATCTCGGTCCAGCTGCCACGGGCAATAAGTAGATTGGTAGTACATGGCCGATGCTGACGGAATCCGTGTTGCTCCGGTGCTATGATGTTGGACTTTTCGAAGTAGCTCATTACAGCCTCAGCTAGGATCGATTCCATTGCCTTTGAGAGCCCCGGGAGAAGAATCACTTTGCGATAGTTGGCGGGCTCTGAACGGCTACCACACTTGAAAATCGGGGTAATGATGCCTTGCTTCCATATGTTAAGGAGCTGCTTTTCACTTAGGCATCTTTGGACAAGCGTTAATGGTGCAGCTATCCTCTAGCTGCCACCTGTAGTGCTTTATGACGAATGTTGTCAACTACGGGGAAATATGGGTGCGCAATGACAGCAGCTTCCTTAAAATGGTCGCTGAACTAAAGGTGACGTGTGTAAATGTTGGCGTCTGGGATATTCGAACACGCATGTTACACATGGTGGTAGCACGTCGGAAAATTGGAACATATTGGAGCAGTAGAACGTTGGCTGCATCCTCGGCGGTTTGAGCACATCCATCCGCTGATATTAGTGGGGAACACCACGTTTCACCTATCGGAGACTGTTCACATTTCTGTACAGAAGCTTGTTATTAACACAAAACCCTTCCGCTAAACTCTACTGGTGTACTAATTTGTCTTCACGCACAAGTGTGGTACAGTGATTACGATGCACAACGTAGTTACTCCAGTTGTCAGGGCTAGCGTTCGCCTTATACACGTGGCATTCTGCGTCTCTTATTGTCATGTGCTTTCGGGTTCTGCTCCGAATGAATGAAAGTGTCTTGCGGAACGAAGGGGTTTGTTGACCGGTGTAGGTTTAATCAGGTCACTGGAGTTGCCAGTAAACTGCATGCAAGCACTATCAAGCACTATGGAACAGTCGTCCGGAAAGTCCCATTGTTCCATAGATGACATCTCCCCCAATCCTGCCAGTATGTCGTAGTAGGTGATTGTTGGAAACAAGTTACCATATTCTTGTGGATACTCCGCATAACACACGAAGTCATAACGGATGGTTACTTAGTCGCTCCGTCCCGGAGGGCTCTCCATCCTTGGTTTCTCAATCGTGAGATCTTCATTCGTGAGCATTAAGTCATGCACACATGGTTTTTCTCCGGTTCTGATTTTGGTGGGCGAACTGACATGGCGGAATACTTGCAATATACGCTTGCAGATCTGCTTTAAATTGCTCTTTGGGGGATGCCGGAACTTCCAAATCGTTAATATTGAAGTCGCCAGAGATGAGAACATGACTGTATCGTCTGCGTAGGACCCTTTCCATAGATAATGCCAGGCGGGAGTCCATCTCTGGGGTGGACATTGGGAGATGGTAAACGACGGCCAAAAGGCGTGTCGTTGCGTCTCAGTCGCATACTGCACCAGTGTGCGTTTATGATCAGCATTTCCGGATCCACCACCGGTTCGCACTGCAACTCGTTTCGGAAGTATAACATTACCCCCGCACTTGCTAGCGCGCTCGTTTCGGAGAAACGACATACTATATATCGCAACCTCGGCGTCGGTAATTTCTGAGTGCAACCAAGTTTCAGATCTATGCAGAGGGCGGGACATCCTATCATTCAAAGGTTGATGTACAACGCTGCGTTACCGTTTAGCTAAGAGATTGGCCAATTTGCGCTGAAGAAATTCTGAGTTCAACCGTCGTTGATCCATGGTGCTTGGGGAGTAGCGCTCACCTCTAGTGCGAACATCGGGTAAGCAATTTTGTGATCCACGATTTGGTGTTTGGAAAGGAACCCTGTAAAAACCTGCTGAAGAGTTTGTGGAAGCTTGGTCGCATGCGCTGACTGGTTCATGTTCTCCTTATGCCCTTTGAGTTCCTACCTGGGTGTGTATTACAGGCTGTCGCTCTGCCGAGCTGGGAAGAATCCTTAGATAGTCAATTAATTACGTGATATAAAGACATGAAGAAAATAACAGGAAGAAGTGGTCAGGTTCACGCGTGCCGCCATGATGTGTTTGGCCCTCGGGATGTGTCACATCAGTGATTGGGACCCCATCGGATTTGGCACCTGGTTTCTTGCACTTTCTGGTAATATTCCTTCCATGGGATAAGTTTACGCACCACTTTCCTAACTCCATGCTCCTCGTATTCCGTTTGCGTTCAGCCTTTTCTTATCACCGCAATTTTTTGATATCTTTAGCAAGGGCGTCGTGATAACTGGGTCTACTACACTTCAGTTCCTAAATCACGGTTGAATTGAACTGCCCTGTAACTACGAAGTATGCTTCCCCAATTTTTAATTCGATGAATGACCACTGCGCGTCCATTCAGTAGAAGTCAACGGAAATCAGAGCGCTGTTGCGCTGTCGTGCTTGCATCGTGAGTACCGTCTTTCGATTCCTTCTTGACCCTGAGGTACCGCAGAACGGAATGCCCAAACTATATTGATGCGTGCATTCGCGATATTTGGGCCGACTGTAAAAATTCCTGTCCTCAATTTGCATGAATCCCCACTGCATCCTTTCGACTGATGATGAATGCAGTGAGTGGGCGTGTGGAGGGAAGCACTCCTGATTCATCACTTGACACAGGCGATCTCCTTCTACTCATTGTCATGGCGGCAGGTATGATTACAATATACTACGGTCAATCGTGTATATGTCATCCCTAGTTCATTGAATGTGCGAACTCTCTTAGTATGAGCTGTGAATAGAAATATCCATAACATACTTACTGCCGGTGTATGGTTATAGGTGAGTGTATTTTGACATACTCGGTTTACAGTCAGTCGATAGTTCAAATGAGAGCTAGAGGACAAGATAGACCGTTGCTTTAAACACTAACTCTAGCCCTGATCCTTCCTGCCCTCAATCACAATGGCCGACAAATGCACTACCTCCAGCCGACAGAGAAACAGTGCATACGAAATTGAGGCACCTACACTCTAGCAAACCGAATCGTCCGGACAGATACCTTTCGTCGCCTTCAAAGAATTTGTTGATTAATTGGTCCCAACTTCTGCTGGTTTGTGTACACTGTGTATGAAGTACCGTAACATCGTTGATCGCCTAATAGGTACTAAGATCACGCTGGTGCCAAAGCAAGGAGTAAACGTGCATTGGCCGCGCCCTTGCGTTTCAGCAAAATTGAACGTCCCTGGGAGAAGTATTCTTGCTATAATGCTGATCCGAACATGTTCAGACAACCTTCGGTTTGCTTACGAAAGTTTGCGCCGCACACAAAACACTACAGCATGCCTCGTAGTTTGGCACTGTCATCACTAGATTCGCATAGGGGTTTAGGTTGACATCCCAACGTACTTGATCTGGGTCGCATTCATATTATTTCGGTGTGACCATTACAGCTGAGAACAAAACCGGTCATAGAGACAGTCTTGTGAACGGGCAACATTGAGCTATTGCAAAAATTTGCTTCGGTTGTGTAAGACGTAGATTGCTCTGGCGGAACCAAGTTTCTTTTGGAACGCAAGTTTGTCTTGCTGTTGAGGAAGCATTTCGTCGGGCGTCACCAGGTAACTCGACTTCGTAGTAAAGATTCCTCACTGCTCACTATAAACTCCGGTGTGTTTCAAGGACAATTAATCATCATTCTCTTTTCCACGTACATCAGCCAGAAACCACACTCCGAAGTAGCGATGTTAATACAACATACATCATTCGTTAGCAGAAATGCAAAAGTTTCCGGATAATTTTACTTTGTTGTCAAAACCTAGTGATCAATCACTTAATGAGTTAAACTTGTGACGTTCTTATCTAACTATACAAAGTAGGTCATTATCAGAAATTCATGGCGAACTGACTAGGGTTCTCGTTCATATAAGTCATTGAAGTATCTAGGTATCACACTCAGCCACGGTTTTTATAGATCACTTCAAGCAAACGAAATATTCGTTGTACGTTCCTTGTCTGAGATTCTCCTGTCCCCAATACGATTTATCACCGCTCACATTTTCTTCCCCGGCTGGACATACTACCTTCCCTGTATTATGTACTAGTTTAGTGCACTTGACAATTCGCTAAATCATCTGTCTCGATGTATCAGCATTCCAAGACCGACTTTTGTTTATACGCATAGCTGTTCTTGAAAAAAGCGCTTGCTTCAAAAACGCCCACAGTCACCCACTTCGTAGCAAACTATCTGATAGTGTATCAACTTCATCTACCGATGGTCTGTTTATGTTCGAACAGATGTCTACCCCTCGTTTGTCATCCCACATCAAGCGCGTCTTTTGCAGGACCATGGTTCAGGAGTTAAGACGCAAGTTTGCTTTGTGATAACATTTGTATCCACATCTTGAACAACTTTCTTAGCTTTTTATGGTAAGCGTCATGTGTTACAGTAGTGAACCATGAACAATGAACAATGATATATTACAGGTAAAAAGCGATTGCTTTACAAGTCCCGTAGGATGGTTGAAGTGAAAGTAAACATAAGTGTAAATCGTCAAGTTAAGCGTTTAGTGAATGCAATACCCTTACTCATAGAAACATTGTAGAATGTGTACTGAATTGTTACTGTGGACTAGTATGGGAAGTAATATGGGTAAGGCATGTCTTAAGAACAAGCGAAACGACCAACGTTTACTCGTGCGCCGCTTTCTTGGACTGGGGTAAATTGATGAATGCAGTTGTAATGTATCCGAAACTATATTCCACAACAGCAGTGTGTAAATAGTGAAGCACAAAAGCTGAGAACGAGCACCGTTTTTTCGCGTTTGTTTGGACCGTGGACATCTCTGATTATATAGCGTAATGTAGGTGGATAAACGAATCATCCAGACGTCTTTTGAACATCGATAGCGTGGGGGAAGAAACAACGTATGTGGGAAGAGCGTTCCAGTGTTCGCATACACGAAGGGAAAAGAAATTCCGGCGGCATTCCAACCGGCTGTATTGTGTGGCCAGCTTTAGCTGGTGTCCTCTGAGTGTGGTATTGCTATTCAGCTTTAGTAGGTGACGGCAACAATGGTCTGGATTCCTCAGGATCATATAAGTCATTATCAAGTCGCCACGCAGGCGCCGATATTGTCCACTGTAGACCCCGAGGGTTTTCAGCCTCAATCGGTAAGGGAGATGAAACAGGCCCTTCACCTTCTTGGTCGCCCTTCGTTGTGGCAGTTCAAGAGCGGTAAGATCTTGCTTTTGCCATGGCTGCCAGGCGTGGACGGCATAGTCAGAATGAGGCCGAATGTAGGCGTTGAGCATCTGAGAAAAGATGGAAGGATCGAAGGGTCCGAATACCCTCCGCAAAAGGCCAAGGTTTTGGTTAGCTTTTTTGGAGGCTTTCTCGGCCTGACGGGAACAGCCCAGATCTTCCTGCACTACCACCCCTAGATCGCATTCCGTTGTAGTGTGCTGCAATATTTGATCCCCCAGTCTGTTTTCGCAAGTGGCTTTATGGCGTATGCTCAACACCTTGCATTTTGTAGCGTTGAACTGAAGCAGGTTCTGAGTCGACCATTCGTAGACCCTGTCCAGATCATCCTGAAGTGCTGCGTTGTCGCTGGTTGTTGTAATGGCTCGCCATATCTTGAGATCATCAGCGAAGAGTAAGGAGTTGGAGGGATGTTTGGTACGATTGAATACTATCTATCCCTCATCGGTGCATAAGGCGCATTCTTAACTGACAAACTAACTGACTGATTAAAATAGCTTAAAATGTTGGTAGCTCGGGTGGATTTCTAAAGTGTTCATAAGATGTCCAAGCTTAGCACTACGGCTCCTGATGTTTTCTGTCGTATTGAAACAACATGCCGAATGTTACGCTTAGCAACCCCAAGAGTATCTAGGCAGCCCAACAGTTAGTTCAGTTGGCGCCACAATGATTGGTAGCCATCCAGTTACCTAGTTAACCTTGCTCTGCCTCCTTGTGTGCAAAAGATGTAAATGAAAAAGCTTCAATTATCCATGGCATTAATAGGGTCTTTACGCAAACGAAGAGATCTCCTTAATCCTTCGGTTAAGCCAAACCATTACCAGTGTATATATCTGCTGACAGTAACTAATGCTTACATTCACTAAATTAAACATTCCTGTTGTACAGGGGCTAATGTTTTCATGTTGACGCAAAAACAGGCGCTTTTGACCAGCGCTTTTCTGTGTTCGTATTATACTCCACACGTTGTTAAATCGGTGTGACAGTGACCATCACAAGCCAGCTGAAGACTAAGGGTAAGCATTATTCCTTGCCCTTCCACCGAAGGCGTTGAAAGGCTGTTGGCTTAAAACTAATCACGCTGAATCCTCCTTACTCTTGCATTGAACACTTCATTAGCAACTAGCTCAAAAGTGGAAATATTGCGTTCAGTAAATATTCGGAGAGGTTTCTATTCAAGCCGTTTTGTCGCATGCCGGAATGCAAACGTTACTTCATAAGACGTGAATGCCTTTGTGGCATTACAGCGAATGCTGTTAAGGGATCGTTAAAGAAAAGCTTGTTAAGTAATGTTACCAAGGGAATGAAGTGACCATAAAAGTACAACTTGTCCTCTAATGGGAGTGACAGTCTCCAGTCACGTGGGAATGTTTTCAGGCAACATCGTCACGTGAGATCCAGTGCCGTGCTCATTCATGCCAACTGCGGTAAATTGGGAGATAATTTCCACCAAACTCTTACCATCGATCTCGCTAACTTGCAGGATGAATGGCACACCAGATGTAGTGGGAGAAGTAAACTGCAAATGTCCAACGGTGGCAAAGGCGACTGATCTGGTTAATCGTGGCTTTGGGGGAATTACACAGTCCACCACCGTTGGGTATAACCAATATCCAACAGATTCACCGCAAGTCAAAAACAGCTGACTGCGCGATCAAAGTACTGCATAGTTTGGTTGTTGTGATCATAGCCGAACTTAAGCGTGGTATGGTTTGCGGCATCCGGTTCCGGATTTACCTGTCCCTGTGGCATCCATAGGACAGCCGCGGGGCGACTGCGCCTACATAGAAACCGTGGGTGGCTTGTGCTGTAGCAATCACAGCTTCATCCACACACCCAATATCCAGTGTTAATCCGAAACAATAATACCGCGAGGTATGTGAATGGGAGCCACGTTGCATTAACGGAGTCGGCCCACACTCCTTCCGGCCCAATTGGGAAATCATTCTTAACAGACGTACACATGGAGGTTGCCGGGCAGTAGCCTGTTCAATACTGGATGCATGGAATCGTTCTTTGAACCCATCACTGTCAGGATGGCAGTGCATCCTGTCCCCCCAGCAACGATTCTCAGTCTCCTGGAGCCAGTAATCCAGGTGCAGGGTAATATTCAGCTACGCACATCGTTAATGTTCACTTCAAGCGCCGCCCCACCAGAAGAATCAGTCAACAGCCAATGCATGGAATGCAAGAAACTCAACACGCAGGCGCACGTACAGACCAATTGCAGCTATGGTGTAGCACACGTATCACATCGACCACCTTAGTGGCCTGAGTTAGTAAATAAAATGGGATCGAACACAGCGTACTTTCCAAGCGCTGCGCTGATGATGATCACATATGCAGCTGGCTCGTTTTCTTTTAGATGTTGGCCGTACGTGGCCAAGCTGATGGCTTGCCAAGCTTGCTTGGCTCAGGCACACACGACCGCATGAGACACCGCACCATGCGTTTGACACCGATTGCATCTACCCATCGTGTGTGTGTGTGTGTGTGTGTGTGTGTGTGTGTGTGTGTAGTGTTAAACAGACTGTCAGGGTTACAAGGGGCCAGGTAGGGTGAGTGCCCGGACGCATTTCCTATGTGCACATAGGACAAGGTCATGAAGCCGAATGGCAACCGCTTCGGCCGCTGCCAGCAGGCGACATCTGCGCTCCTGTCTGGTGTCCGGGTACGCGGTAGATGCAATGCAAAGCCTCGTGTGCATCGACCTTATGGTTCGAATCAACCACTGTTCTAGCCATTCCGCCATACAGCTAAGCCCGGCAGCGCTACGGGTCTCTATCAGATAGTCTCTTGGTGGTTCTTCTAATATATTTTGATCTAAGTGAACAAGAGAAAAGGTAAACACAAATGAACACTTGACCGCGGGTTGCTGTCCTTAAGAACGGTCAGATGCCTACTGCCAGCTGCCGAAGCGATTGCCATTCGGCTGCATGACCTTGACCTATGCGCATATAAGAAATGAGTCCGGGCACTCACTCTACCTGTCCCCTGTAACGCTGACACATTGTGTGGTTAACACCGCACATACACACCCTTGATCGCTGTGCGACCAATCACCTATCTCGGGCACTTTGTCTATGTAAACTTATGAACATGTACCCATATCTGTGCTTGACGTTTCCATGTCATATATTCGTATTGTAATTAGCCTGATGAAGAACCACCAAAAACAAGAGCTTGTTCACTAACATACTTTTTGAAGTGTTGCTTGTGTTGAGGTTGAGTCCGAATTTGGTCGCTATCGAAGCGAGAGCCAAACTTGTGTGTGTGCAACTCATCCGCACTGTGTGGAGAAAACGTGGTCGTCGGTAAACTGCAGCATACGGACAGTTGTCCAAATCACTAGGCGTCACACCCCGAAACGACGGATGTTCAGCAACCCACCATCAATACAGTGCTCCACACGGACACCGTAGTCACAGGAAGCATCAAACGCACAACACATCATTGCATGGAGGTAAATATTAAACAGAACCGGGGCTAAGACACAGCCTTGCTTCACACCAGCGACAGCAGTAAAATCATCCGAGGTTTGTCCACTCAGCGGCACCCTCGTCCACATACCATTGTGCATTTAATTACATTTATAAGCTTACTCGTGTAACCAAAATTACCCAACACCAGACACAGCGCTTCGCAGTTCGTCGTATGAAACGTTTTGGTGAAGTAAAAAGCAGCGAATACAATGGATGATGTCGCCATCTGCATTTCCTCTGCATTTGACGAGCTGCTAACACCATATCGATGGTGCTGCGGCCCAAACGGAATCCGCATCTCTCTTCCGCCATATTCGGTTCAACGACTTGAGTGACGAGGCGGTTGAGCATCATTCGGGCGAGCGGTTTCTCCACACAACTCAGCAAGTTGATGCCATGCTAATTAGTACAACGTTGTTTGCTCCATTTGCCCTTGTACAGTTGTAACACAAGGACATCCTTCAAGTCAGCTGGCACCTCTTCGTCACACCACACACGTTGTACCAAGTGGCGCAGCTTAATCACCAACGCCGGTCTACCGTGTTTCAACACTTTAGGCTAGATCCCGTTGGCTCCGACGCAGCTGAACAAGTGTTCGGTGCGTCTCATCCAGTGTCTGGGTGTCGGCAAGACACATCTCCATCTCTTACTGCTCGAGGCCGTGCAACATAGTCCAGTCAGTCTTTGAACGGTTGTTCGAGACGATCAGTGCATTTGTCTGATCTGCGTTACGTTTTCACTCTACGTGTAAGCCGTCTGGAAGTAGCATCCACCAACCTCCACAGCAGCTGCATTCAAGGAGTCGAAGAATTCCTCATGTTAGCGGTTTTCGGTGTAGTATTTCATCTGATTCGCCTTCCCCACCCACCATGCATTATTATTACGACGGAGCTCTCGAGTCCATCGCCGTCGAAGTTGGCGAAAATGACTATCCTCCTCTGCATCGGCAGGATCGTCCACATGTGCAGTGAGCCATGCATTCTTCACCGACACCAATGCCCCAATGGTCGCACAGTTGCCATCAAATCAATCGGGCGGCTTGCAGTTTGCGCGCCCGATCGTCACCTCGGCAGCAGACTTCACCTGGTCTTGGATGTGGGGCCACATTTCACTGACTGGCGCGATAGAGTCGACATCATCAAGGCGGGTATCCATCGCCTTCTACAGTTTCATCATCTTCCCAGCAGTACCTAGGAAAAGAACGTTAAATTTGAACTCGTTTACGACGGGTGTGCAATACAATGATTTACGATAATATATGTACAGTTTGGTCCACACTAACTTGTGATCCGTGCCACATTCTGCTCCACGCAGTACACGTGTCTTGCGCAGTTCACGCAAATCACACTGATGTACGATGACATAGTCGAGCAGGTGAGCGTGTCCAGTCCTTGGGTGCGTCCAAGTTAGTATATCACTTGCGCCCAGTGCAAACTGGGTGTTCGTGATCGTCTGGCCCTGAGTGACACACAGTGAGAGCAGCCGGTCACTGTTCCCCTTGGCTGAGCCGATACCATGCAGACCGTTTACGTCTGTCCACACCTCAGCATTACGCCGACGTGCGCATAGAAATCACCTTGTAGGAATGGACTGTCCCTCCTCGCCACAAACGGTATCACGGAGGGTAACCGAACGTAAAACTGATCCCTCGTGTCGCCAGGCTATGGTGGGATCACGCGCGCTGATAAAAGTGTCAGATTAACCTCTTCCATGTCGCAGAGGATGGTACAAATCCGACCCCATGTACACGTGGTGTTGAGGTGGCGTTTCCCACCCCGTGGAACGTCTAACCGGCACCAGCCTCAAGTAGTTTACTTTGGTCAACAAACCGTGTCTCACTGATTGCGGAAATGTCGATCCCATAGCGCGGCAGCTGCATCTCAACCAGTGCCGCATGTCGCGTGGGAAGCTCACTCGTGTGCCGGTCTAGTAGAGAGCGCAGGTTCCAGCACCCGATGTTGAGCACTTCGTGCGAAGGCGTATAATAGCGGTGGTGGACAATGGCATGCATAATTACCCGGATTGGAGGAACTAGTGTTAGTTGAGATAGGGACAGGAAGAGAATGAATGTGCAGGGGAAGAAGAACGGCAGGGACAGCAGTAGCATGTTTTCGTTTAGCTACCTCTTGTGTGCAGCAGATAAGGCGACGCTTTTCCTAGTGTCACTGCATGATGGCCGATGCAGCATGAGATTATCCGTATTGGCGTCCACATCAGCCAGCAGAACGACTCGGGTCCTCAACCAAATCTTCCATAAAATGTACACCCGAAAACAACGGGTCATGCGCCATGAGTTAATGAACTAAATCATTCGAAATTGTCTTCTGGCTCTTAGTTAAAAGAAGGGCGTAAGCCAACTCCCGCCCAGCGGTCATCACGAGGACGCGTCCAGGACACGCGCCCACGGCACAACATTGGGAGTAGCGGGTCAACTATCTGTCAGGAGCTCGCCAGCGCAAACCTAAGCGTGCCATGGGCCCTGCCGCCAATATTAATAATAAGAACGTATATGTTTCCTGATCCCTCGAGGGACTCCGTCTGCATGGATACAGATGGCAGTTTACCGACGTTTTCATGCGCAAAACTAAGACTAATTTACGGAAACTATAACGACGGTAGAGGAAGCGAGATGGAATAGAATGATCCGTTAAGGTGAACACAATTTTCCTTCAACATATCCCAAGCGTAAGGCTGGGATGTCCGTCTTCTGATGCACAAACTTTACTCCCTCGAAATATCTCATAAAGATGACGAAAGAAAGTGTGTTCATGGAATATGTTTAGGGTGCAGTGAATTGAC
>CALYDF020006753.1:0-13195 GCA_944474145.2 Dicrocoelium dendriticum
ACGATCGGACCTTAGCGGGCTCCCACCCATGTCCTCCCTTAACATGCCGCATAAAAGGAAAAAGTTGACGGAAGCATCGTTGGTCGCATACGATTCACTTATCTTTGACCACGGAGTGAGTGTTTCTTCGGTTCGCAACCATAGAATAGAAAGAATACGGGGGGTGTGGTCAGGCATACACCAGAATAGGCGGACCAGCAACGGGACGGGAAAAGCACTTTAACGAATAGGCATGCGATAATGTCGCGGAAACTACTTTTTTTTCTTGTTGCGGGGGGGTAGGGGGGTTTTGGGCACAAACCATTTTGTCTCCGTTCTCCCTGGTTTTACAAAAACGTCTTGCTCAATGTTTCGGGTTTCAAACTAAATCACGTTATTTATTTGCGTAATTTTCGGTGGGTGAATACAGTGAAGGAAAACCTGAAAACGCCTGGTAAGTGTAAAAATTGCCAAGGCAATATTCTACGAAACATGTCGGCCCAGTGTTAATCTGATAACCAGACCCTAGTAACCTTTTTAGGGCGTGGCGGATGTCGGAGGACCTCAGGAGGTGGATTTCCGGTCGTGGTTTTGCTGTTTGCAGGCCTTTCCTCCAACATTGGTTGGGTCGATTCATCGGAAAACGAAAGACTGCAGTCGTCGTTCGACTCTGGTTCAACGTAAGCAACTTTGAGACGGTCGATTGCGACGGGTTCACGCTTGCCGTTGCGTCCGATGACGAAGAAGCGCTCATTACGTTGTAGAACTTTGAATGGACCTGCATGAGGTCGTTCGAGGGGTCTGCGTAGACCATCGATGCGAATGAAGACAAACATGCTATTAGTGGTTGAAGATCTCTTATGGAACTGAGTAAGACTTGCGATGTCTGCGTCCGCTTACTGCGGTTCCCTTATAGCGAGCGCCTGCGTAGAGTGGTCTAGCTGCGAGCGTAGTGCGCGTCCGTGGCGAGGAGTGTTCGGGCTTTCAGAGAAGTCCGAGGGTAAACGAGTGGTTTGTCCATAGACCAGTTTCCGCGGCTGACGTGTCGGAGTATGCGCTTTCATTGTTGACCGAATACGTAACTGATCACTAGCAGAACTTCTGTCCAACTAAGTGCATTGGCGGCACTTAGCGAGGCTTTAAGCTGTCGGTGGAAACGCTCCACCATTCCGTTTGCTTGAGGATGGTAGGCAGTTGTCCGGATGCGTTTACATCCGAGGACTTTGAGTAGGTCGTTGAAAGTCGACGATTCGAATTGTGGACCACGGTCGGTAGTCACAGTGGCTGGACAGCCATGTGAAGCGACCCAGCGCTCGACGAATGCGCGCGTTATGGTCTCAGCGGATACATCGGGAATTGGAACAGCTTCAGGCCAACGAGTGGCGCGATCCACCATGGTCAGAATGTAGACCATGCCTTTGGACGGCGGAAGTGGTCCAACGATGTCGAGGTGGACGTGAGCGAATCGAGTTGATAGTGACGGGAAGCGTCCTATCGGAGCGGCAACATGTCGATGAACTTTTGCTCGCTGGCAAGTCAGACAGTTGCGTGCCCAAAGTCTGACGTCGCGCTGCATGTTGGGCCAGACGTATCTGTCGGCAATCATCTTGACTGAAGCGCGGACGCCAGGATGCTCGATATTGTGCAGCGTATCGAAGACTTTTCGGCTAAAAGCAGTTGGCACCAGTGGACGCGGATGTCGGTTAGAGACGTACGCACATTATTGTCTGTAGACGAAGGAAGCGGACTAGGTACCACCTTAACGTGGACTCTTCGCAGATGACCTTAAGCCTTTACGGCTCGCTGAGCAGTGGCCATAGCTGACAAACCGAGTGACTGATCGGTCGAGAGCCAGAGAGTATACTCTTGAAAGCGTGTCGCCACGACGTTATCTTGCCAGACACGTGTTGGACGTCCGTCGAAAACTGAGACACGAACTCTAGATGACGAACTTCACACAGAGAGTGTCGGCGCGAAGGTTCCGGAAGGCGTAGACGAGTAGTTTGTGATCTGTAAGATCGTAAAATGATTACCTTCGGGAACGTGACGAAAATGGCGAAGGGCGGAGTATACGGCGAGTAACTCGCGGTCATATGTACTGTATTTCTACTCGGCTGTCCGAAGGGGTTAGGAGAAGGAGACTAGTGGTTGCCAATTACCTTAAGAAAACTGCTGTAGCACAGCGCCGATTGCGCTTCCCAAGGCCTCGACGGTTACACTGATTGGAGCGTTCGAGTTGAAGTGATGAAGCATGACGGCGGAAGCGAGTGTTTCTTTGCTAGGATCGAATGCTTTTCGTGCTTCAGACCTAAGATCAACTTCGCCGTTGTTGCGTCCACTCAGAAGATCGGTGAGCGGTTGCATAAGCTCGACGCAGCGTGGCAGGAATCGGCGATAGTAGTTGACCATGCCGTTGAAGCGTCGAATGGCGAATAGAGTCGTTGGATGAGGAAAGTCCCGAATTGCTTTACTCTGTCCTGCAAATGGCGGATACCCACAGAATCAAGTTGGTGTCCGAGGAAGTCAATGTGCTGCTGCATGAAAATGCACTTGTCGGGGTTGACGGTGACCTTGTGCGCCTTCAACTGTTCGGACAAAAGTTGTAGATGTGTTCGGTATTCCTCTTTCGAAGAACTTGCCACCAGGATGTCGTCGATGTACGAATGGACGAAATCGAGTTCACGTACGACGGATTCGATGAAGCGTTGAAATGTCTGCGCGGCGTTGCGCAGACCGAATGGCATTCGTAGAAACTCATAGTCTAAATGGTGTAATAACGGCGCTTTTCGGTATGTCCTCGTCGGCGACCGGGATCTGATGATAAGTTCGCACCAGATCGATCTTTGAGAGCACGTGAGCGCCATGAAGACCGGCCGTAATATCCTGTATATGAGGGATAGGATAGCGATCCGGAATTGTCACGTTGTTGAGAGGGCGGTAATCGCCACATGGTCGGCAGCCTCCTGACTTTTTCGGGATCATGTGAAAGGGCGAAGACCAAGGACTGCTGGATGGTCGAACTATGCCAAGTTCGAGCATGTGCTCGAATTCCGCGCGGACGGTTTTGAGCTTGTACGGAATCAGTCTTCGGGCTTTGGCGGAGACGGGTGGACCCTTGGTAATTATGTGATACAGCGTAGCTGCGGCTGCAATTGACAGAGACGATGAAGGTCGGAAGACTTCAGGGCAACTCAAGTAGCGCTTTTCCGGCCGGCGAGTTCGTAATGGCGTACACCGGACTGAGCGATGCTACATCGCTGAATATCTCAGCGACGGAAGTCTCGTTGTCTGATCGATGAGATGTCGTTTAGCATCGACGAGCAAGTCGAAGTGCTGAAGAAAATCCATCCCGATCAAGGGATTTTGGACGTCAGCGGCAAGGAATACCCCTCGAAAAGAGCGTCGCAGGCCGAGGTTAGGCGTGCGCGGGCGCTGACCATAGACGCGGATGCTGACGCCGTTGGCTGCGCGTAGAGAACCAGTTACCTTTCCGGTTGCGTCGTTGGGATCCCGTGAAAGCACGCTGACCTCTGCGCCAGTATGGACGAGATAGCGAACTCCCGTTTGTCGATCGGTGACGAAGAATAGGCGACTGTGTTGACCAGCTATGTTTTTCGCCCCTACATGCTAGTGGCCCGTTTCCCCTGCGAGTTGCGTTTGAAGGAACACTTGGCATGCGGGCCAAATCGTTGATGGTACCAGCAGTAGGAAGATATTCGGCTCAGTGATTTTGACGGTGATTTTGATCGAGATGGACGTTGACGATTTGAAGATCGAGATAGGCAGCTACTCTCAGAAGATGTGAAATCGGTAAACTTCTTAGTGAGTGCGTCAATCTGCGCTTTCATCCCGGCGTAGATCGAACTTGCGTAATCTGGCCGTAGGATTCCCAAATTTGGTCTGCGATATCGGCCATCAGCGTTAGGGATGCGCCAGCATTTGCGTAGAGGATATTGCACATTTCACGTAGCAATCTACGCAGCCACCTTTCCTTGAGAAACGTGTCGTCCACCATATCGGCTTTGACTAAACTTTGCATCTTGTGCAATAGCTGCGATGGCTTGAGGTCACCCAACTCCGTTTCGCTCAGAAGCTTCGTGATACGTTGACGATCTGAAAGACCTGTCCTTTTAAGCACCGCTGCTTTAATTTCCTCATAAGTTTTCCTTTCTGCTGGTAACTTGAGGATATCGCCGATATCATCGGCGACTTGCGGCGGAAACGCGGAGACGACGTGGAGATATTTGATTCTTTCTTATCTAATACCATGAAGTTCGAAAAGTGCCTCTAACTGAGCAAACCAATGTTTTGGATTGTTTTCGCGGAAGGGCAGAGTGGCGATGGTTACATGTTCAACCTGGCGGTCGAGGGCTAGGTGACACGTATCCATAACAGGGAACTGCTACAAAGTAAGCGATATGGAACCCGAAATATGCACACAAATATGCAAATGGATGGACGTACCGCAAAATTGAACGAACCTGGAAAGAAAAAATTAGTAAGTGGCTTACTAAATTTTCGGTCGGGGTCACCAGTTATAGCGGAATCTTTCGGTCGCTATATATCAGGTTCGTCACGTCTCAAGGAAAAGTCGGTAAAAGACGGATATATGGGCGAGATAGACGTTTATTGTCGAAACGCACAATCCCGCTAGCTGAAAGCACCGCAAAATGGTTCTAGCTAGGGGAAAGGTATAATCGCCAGCCGCGACGCAGCAAACGCCCTTCGAGGCTGAAAAAGCAGATGCGCGCTTCTGCGATTCGTCTGGATGACTCAAACAGACGTAGTCATCGTGCGAGCAGCCAAGCTTCCTAAGTTGTCTATGTGCAGAGCGATATAATATTTTAATAAAATTTTACACAGACAAACAGGATAATCTCCAGGTCACTACAGCCTTCGTTACAGAAGTAGCACGGATACTGTGATGTTGGCTGGCGATCTGAATACCCAAGTCGGATAGTTGTCCTCTGATGAGTTTCATCTGAGCTGCCAACATGGTGTAGGCTCCTGTAATGATAACGATGAGCGCTTGCTACAGCTGTGTGAAGATGCTCGCCTTTTGCGAGCACAAACTTTCAACACAGCACCCGCAGAATCGTGACTTGGCGCCTACCAGCTTCGCACCGGCCATGAACTCAAATTGATCATTTCGCGCTCATTTATTGCTGGAGAGGCTGTGTCCAAAACTGTCGCTGGATTTGGAGCACGACCGTAGACTCTGACGACGCACTTGTCTGCGCCGACCTCGGGGTGCGTTTCTGTGGACTTCTGCAACATCGATGTGAACGGATTGACACCAGCCAGCTGGCAAAGCCAGGTGTTCTGAATGTGTATCAAAGGGCGCTGACATCCGGGCTGAGTAAGCGCCCGCTGAACACCGTCGATGATCACTGGTCTCATATTCGTCAGACGTTCCTATCAGCAGTCATATCTTCACATGGCAAATCAAATTGCCAAACTGGACATTGGGTCCGTACGCAGTCTCTGGAACTTATGGATGCTCGCAGACGTATTCCGGCTGGAAGCGAATACAATGAGGCTCGCAAAAATCTCAGGGTAAAATTACGTGCTAGCCTGAAGAAAGATCTCGAAGCCTGGTAGTCTTTTCGTGCCTCAGAGATAGAAACAGCCGCTACCGTTGGTAATCATCGTTAGTTATTCCGTCTGATACGGGAAAAAGATAGCAGGAGACCTGGTGTTAGCGAGACCATACGCGACGAGAGTGGGCATCCAATCCACAGCATGTCAAAACGCTTGGAGCATTGGACTGAACACATTGCAAGGCAATTTAACCAACCCGCTCGGGCATTGAGCGCCCTTCTCCCTGGGCCGTCTCCTCGGATCCGATCTTGCGCTCCGAAGTCGAATGTTAGATCAGGCTGTTGAAATTGCATAAGGCCACAGGGTCGGATAGAATTCCCTCAGCCCTCTTAAAATTCGGGGACCTGCTCTGGTAGATGATTTACACAAGTTGCTAATAAAACTTTGGCAGCAGGAGAGTGTCCCGACAGACTGGAGCCGCTCCGTCATTGTCCCCATTTGCAAGGGAGGCTCCTGTTCGGAATGCTATAATCATAGTGGGGTCAGTCTGATCTCAATTGGCTCTAAATTGCTTGCGTCTGTCATCCTCCACAGACTGACTGGCATTCGTGAAAGCCAGGTTCGTGAAGAGCAAGTCGGGTTTCGTCGAGGTGGGGGCTGCATCGACCACATCTACACCTTGCGTCGACCGGTGGCCGAGTGGTCTGCGCGTTTGGTTTGCAACCATAAGGTCACCGGTTCGAATCCGATATTGATGAAGTCATGCAAACAGCGTTCGCTGGACACGATCTAAGAGGTGTAGAGCTACTTCCGGGTGAGCGGCTTCTTGACTTGGAATACGCGGACGATATTATCCTAACCTGTGATAGCTCCCAAACATGTCAAGCAGCACTGGACCGATTAGCACTGGCTGTCTGTCATTTTGGGCTACGCTTTACTCCATCAAAATGCGAAGTACTTCACCAAGATTGGCAGGGACCCACCCCTGCTCTAATGCTTGATGGTGATCAGATAGAACTCATTCAGGAATTCAAGTACCTGGGGAGCTATATTAGCATCCGTGAGATCGCCGATGAGGTTACGAACCGTATAGCGAAAGCTCGAGGTGCTTTTGTCAATCTTCGCCACCTGTGGCGCAGACGCGACATTACTCTCCCCCTGAAGGGCAGAGTTTATAACACCGCCGTCCGTTCATCTCTCCTATATGGTTGTGAAACCTGGCCCATCAGGTTGACAGACAAAGAGGCTAGCCACGTTCGATCATCCCTGCCTTCGCAGTTTAGCTCATGTCTGATGGGAGCACTGCGTGAGCAATGAGCGTGTTCGGCGTCGCGTATTTGGTGCAGGAAGAGCGAGTGAACCGCTCTGCACCATCATATCACGCACCAGGCTCCGATGGCTGGGCCACATGTTGCGCATGCCAGCACACTGACTCCCGCGACGTGCATTGTTTGCGCGTTGTGGGTGCGGTTGGAAGAGGAGGAGAGGACGCCAAGCGATGACTTGGTCGAGAAAGATGAAAACCCTCACTTCGAAGTTGGCGTCGGTTGGTGCATCCCGACTGCCTGGCTGGGGTCCTAAGGACGGTGAACACGTTCGGTTGGACACACTTGTTGTTATGACTAGGAGACGGTCCCAATGGCGTTTGTGTTGTGAGTTCCCTTGTCCATGTCCTCCTGCTTAGCCTCCCCCTCCAATCACGATCTCATTCGCTAGGCATAATATAACTTTTTACGGCACGATAGCCGGCTGTTGGCTCTCCGGAACGATGTCCATCCCTTACTGGAGACTCAGCCAGCGTTCCACTGTTGTATTTCTTTCTTCTTTTTGTCCTTAGTATTACGGCACAATAGCTGAGGTGTTTTCCACCTGCAGCTAACGTGTACACTAATGTTGATGGTGACATTTTACTCAGTTGCATCATCTTGACAAACACTGCGCTCCAGTCTCCAGACATCATGTACTGAGAGGTCGTACTAACCGCCAAACACTCCAGCTGTCATGGTATCATTTACCCCCCAACTAACAACTCCACCGAGAAGGACGCACTATTACTGCACAGTGCCCACCTTATTTTATCCCACAAGCGCACATAGTTTCTCATCATCGGAGATTTCAACCTGCCCCTTCTATTTTATTCTGTTCCGTCTACTGACTCCTTTGTCTCACACCTTATTGATATTTTTCACACGGTCCCGTTGTATAACCACATCTATCGGCCGATCAAGTTCCGATCCAACAACCAACCATCCCTGCTAGATGTCTTCCTCACTAAGGAAAAGCTGATGGTTGAGCACGTTGAGTATGAGACCCCTCTGGGGCTCAGCGACCACTGCGTCCTTCGTTTCACTATAATTTGCTTCGCCGAAAAACCCGTCAGCACGCCAACTTACACCAAACGCTGGACTGATTACGGAACTTGGACCTTCTCATTTCCGCTAACAGCTGGTCACCCTAGCCCAAATCGAGTGCCGACAGCGTGTGGCCAATCTTTTGCCTTACCCTACGTAAACTCTGCTCCACTATCACGACCTGCAAAACGTTCCTATAGGGAAGAGACACCCACCACTCATCCGAAGTCGTACACGGAAGTGGATTGCCTCCAGGTACACGGCATGGAGAGACTATCGCTCCCATCCAACAGCTACCCAGTGGAAATATTACCTATCCATCCGTAACCAATGCGTCCATCTTGTACGCGCAGATAAGAGCGAGCATCAGCGTCAGCTTATGCTCATGTCTTCATCTAATCCCAAGGCCCTGTATAGTCACGTCAACAGTCTTCGACAACTCAAGCACGGGATCACGGCGCTGACGACCTCCACAGGGCTCAAAAAGTCACCGAACGATGCAGCAGAAGTCCTGTGCCAGCAGTACGCTATGTCTAGTTACTAGACTGTTGAGATTACATACGCATCCACCTTCTCCTTTTCATCAATGCGCACAACCATTGTACCTTCTTCGGTCCCACACCCAACTTCCCTAACGACTGTTCAGTTCACTCCGGAGAAGGTCCTTGCGAAACCCAAATCCTACGGCTAACAGCCTCTTCTGACGCTGATGGTTTCCACCAAGGCTCTTACGAGCGTGCGCTGCAGCTCTAACTTTACCCCTAGCGGAGCTGTTCACCCACTTCTCGCAAAGCAAAGTTCACAATGATTGGAAATGTGGGACTATTGCAGCAATCTACCAAGGCGGTACTCTCAAAGACCCGGCCAATTATCGACCGGTAACCTTCTATGCGATCTCCATAGTCATGGAATCGATCGTCGCAGACGTTTTAATGAACCACATGTAGGCCCAGAAACTGCTCTCCGATTGTCGGCACGGCTTCCGGCTGCAACGGTCGTGCCTGTGTAACCTGCTACTACTAGCTGGACGACTACTGCCTACTCTGGCCTAGAAACGTATGTCATATTCTTGGATTTCGTTAAATCTTTCGGCAACGTCGACCACGACATTCTACTACAGAACCTGTTGTCTTACGGCGTTTCAGGGGCCTTGATAGACCGGATTCGAAATTATCTCTAAAACGGTACCGTCCGGGTACGCGTCGACGGAGCCGTATCCCCCTGCATCCTTGCCACAAGCGGAGTCCCACAGGGTATGTTCTCTTACCGGACCTCTTCCTAGCCTTCTTTGGTGACGTCACACCGCAAGTGGTGTCTTCACTGCTGCTATATGTGGATGACTCGAAGCTGTGGCGCACAATTAACGTTCCGGACGATGCCCCCGCACTTCAGATGGATCCCGACCGTCTACATTAGTGGTTTAAAGAAAACAGCCTTCCGTTCAACGCTTCGAAATGTCGCATCCTTTCTACCAGTCGTTCCACTTTTTCTTCTATATATATTCTGGGAGGGTCTATCCTCTAGATCTTGTCAGCCGAAAGATACTTCGGTATCATTACCCAGACGAGTCTTCCCGTATCCGCTTCCTGCCGGAAAGCAGCTTCTGCTGCTAACCGCATGGGGGATTGCTGAAAGCAGCCTTCGGTCGAATTGACCATAACAATTTCCGCCTCCTCCTCAGTGCTTTTCTTCGACCCCATTTGGAGTTTGCTATTTAGGCTTGGAGCACCTGGCTGCCGAATAATCAACGTATACTCGAACCCCCCACAACGTCGGGCAAAAAACTGGTCCGAGGTGTCAAACACCTAGATTATCCACAACGACTTCACTGCCTGGGCCTCTACTCGCTTAAGTACCAACGTCTCCGGGGCGACCTGATCCTTGTATTTATGATCTTATCCAACCCTGGACATCCCTGTCGCCACCCACTCACACTGCACTAATCGTGATCCCACCTACGTGACCATCCACTGAGGCTCATACATTAGCAAAGTCGGCTGAACTGCAGACGACACTACTTCGTTTTGCGAATCTGCCGACTGTGGTCTGCTCTGCCTGCCGATTTAGTCTTGGCACCCACTGTGGCAGATTTTAAGATCCGCCTGGATTGTCATCTGGCCAAGCTGCTACCACGATATTCCCTGACATAACTCCCTTCTGATTGATGGAGCTTCTCTTCTTTTTCTTCTCTTCTACCTAATTCCTTTCCATAACCCTTTCGGAGGGCGTGGTGGGATGTCACGCTTTGAGCTGGCGTGCATTCTTTTTCAATACCTCATAAGCCGGATGAAGGTACGGCTAACACGCGAGTGCAACCCGCTATAAGGTTGCTTGACCTTTCAACGGACCCGACCCTAACTTTTCTAACCTATGGGTCATGTAAAGCTCGAGGTTTTATTCCCATTAAATACGGTGCTCCAATGTTCCAATGCATGTTGTTGAGGTTGGTTCGTCTTGTGCCTGGATTGTCTGAGCTTCACTGAACCAACACTGGAATATCATCTTTCGACTATTCCGTCAGGGAGTGTGAATTATCTGTGAAGTTAGTCCAGCGTAATCTTCTTTTCTGTGTCGTTAATTTGTTCCTTCTGGTGCGGTAATTTAGGACTAGTTTTCACTCCACTACATAATTGGTAACCCCTGTTTCCTTTACAAACCAGAACTCCTAATTTCTAACTGTGAAATGTCGTTTAGTACTGCCTCCACACGGACTCTTCTGAAGATTTTGTTGGTTTTTCCTTACCCGCTTTTGACGCAAACAATGTCCATGTCTGGTTTTTACAGTTAGAAGCTCTTGTTCGTTGCCGTTCTATGTTTTCCTACGTCGCTGCACATCTTCCCACGCACATAGCTGCCAATATCGTAGACCTGCTCGGCCCTGTTCCTACCCAATCCTCCTACGATAAGCTTAAAGCTGCTGTTTTAAAACGTCTCACAGCTTCCGTTGAGGCCAGACGATATCAGCTTCTTTCCGGAGTTGAACTGAGTGATCGTTCACCTTCGCAGCTTCTCTGTTTTGTGCTCTTTGCTGGGTTCCTTTGAAGTTGACGACAGCGTCTTACGTCAGTTACGACTCAAATGTCTTCCATCCAATCCCACGGCGATTCTCGTTGTATCCACCGACGCTTTGTCACTTGACAAACTAGCGAAAACAGCTGAAGAAGTTTATGCGTGTTTCAACGCCCGGTCTGTCACGCTGTTGCTACCCTACCTGAGACTTCTTCGTCAACATCTCCTATTGAATCGTATTCTCAGATTGTCCATACTCGAGCTCGCTGTCAAGAGAGGACGTCGCCCCCGCGGTCGAAGTTTTAGATCCACTTTGAGATGCAAAAACATACACGCTAATAACACCGGACAACACATTGGTTATTATCTTCGGCACTTTGGTGATACCACTAAAAATTGCCGTCTCGGTTGCACGCATCCATAAGCCTTCCCCAAGGCGCAACAGGGAAACGCCCCAGCCAGCCAGTAATGGCGACGAGTTCGGCTTGCTGATCTTCTAGTCGCCTGCTTTTTGTCTGTGATTCTACAATCAACCTTTATTTTTGGTTAACACTGGAGCCGACGCCAGCGTTCTGCCTCCTTAAATGGGAAAACGCTGCCTTCCTCCAGGACCTACTTTGCAGGCGGCTAATACCATAAAAGTCCAGACCTACGGTCAGAAACTGCTGACTCTCGATCTTGGCCTCCGATCGTAGATATTCAACACCCCATCATCGGTGTCGATTTCCTCACCACTGTTGGTCTTATTGTCGACTTATGCAACATTGATAATATCAACTCCCTCACCACTCCAGGCAGAGCCACCTCAATCGGACTTCGCATGACTCTACCTACTAACACCGTGTTCACTGAGTTACTCCAACAGTTTCCCGCGTTCTACCTGCCGTTCAATAATTGTCTCGAACCTAAACACGAGATCATGGACCACCGGTCACGTCTCGACCTCACCGACCATCATCCGACAAACTCGCTAACGCCAAATCCTAGTTTGAACACATTCTCTGTCTTGGTATTGTCCGGCCTTCTAATAGTCCATGGTCTTCACTTCGCACATGGTTTCCAAGAAGTTTATGGAGATTGGCGACCTTGTGATGATTACCATCAACTAAATAATGTCATTGTCTCCGGCAGATATCCGGTGCCACATATTCACGACTTTTCAATTGGCCTAGACGTTAAACTAATTTTCTCTAAGATTGACCTCGTCCGAGCGCATTACCAAATTCCTGTCACCCCTGATTACATTCCCAAGATAGCCATAACCACACCATTCGGTCTTTTTGAGTTTGTCCGTATGCCTTTCGGATTACGAAACGCTACACAAACGTTTCCACGATCCATCAACCAATTTCTCCTTGCATTTAATTTTGTTTTTCCTTCTATCGATGACATTCTCGTGGCCAGCTCTAACCGCGAAGAACATCTACTTCATCTTCGCCAGATCTTTGGGCCTCACCATCAACCTTGACAAATGTGTCTTTGGCCAGTCCAGTGTTGATTTTCCCAGTCATCAAATCGATCGCAACGTAGTCAGTCCACTTCCGGAGCAAACAAAGGCAATCACAGAGTATCCGATGCCGCAGTCCTACAAAAGCCTGCGCCGTTTCCTCGGTATTTTGAATTATTACGGCTGCTTTATACGTGATTGCTCTAAAGTGCTTCAAGCTTTAACCGACTTGCTTAAAGGAACGTCTCAAAAATTCAAACCCATGAACGAAGCATTAGACGCTTCCGATAAGACTAAACAGACTTTGTCCAACGTCACTGCGTTGAGCCATTTGAGGACTGATGTTAATACACCTCACCTTAAAACCGACGCTTCACAGACCGCAGTTGGAACCGTTCTACAACAACTCATTAATGGTCATCTGAAACCATTTTATAACCTGCAGAAACCAGGTATAGTACCTTCGGAAGAGAACCTTTAGCCATCTATCTCACCATTAAACACTTTCGACACCTCGAAAGTCGTTCATTTCCCATTTCTACTGATCACAAACCACTTGTTTTTGTCTTCCGTTGTTCTTCGTGTCGTTTTCCCCTCGTGAAACCCAACACCTTGATTACATATCACAGTTTACGACTGACATCCGTCATACAGCCGCCACTGATAACGTAGTAGCCCACGCAATGTCCCGCATTGGACTTCATGTACTTTCGAGTCCAGCAATTGGTCTGGAAGCAATTGCTGCTCTTCAGGAGGGATATTCTGTGTTTGGGCAGATGAACGCTACCCCTTCGATCAAACTTAATCTTCTGCCGCTTCTTACTTCCGACTCCAAATTTCATTATGACATGTCTACGGGTAAGCCTCA
>CALYDF020006754.1:0-13092 GCA_944474145.2 Dicrocoelium dendriticum
AGCAGGCGACATAATCTGCTGCTCACTGCCTGGCTCCATCCTTAGGTATACGCCTCATCTTCAAAGTGCAGTGCTATTACAGGGCCGTTGGACTCCTGTTTTCACCTTAACCTTCAAACGCGATGAGCTGTTTTCATCTGAACATACCAGCTGCATTAGCAGCTACGAATGTGTAACTGCTGAACTTATCTGATACGTTACGAAACCTGGAACTGCACTTTTTACCTTTTTGTCAGCTAACTGCATCCATAGCGCACAAAATTCTTCCTCGCGAAGATCCTTTTCTTCCTTAGATCACTCCACAGTTCGTACCACAATCCCAGTGCACCCAGTCTGTGTGCACGCAGATGCATGTATACAACATGGGGTACCAGATAGCTCTTGAATTTGATCCCATTTTACCCGCCCGGCGCCAGAAGGACAAGGCGTTTTCGTTTGCAACCCGGCGGGACCGAGTGATTCTCGCAGTAGCCTTAGCCAACGCGATGGTGATGGTTGCGTAGCAGCGAAGCGTCAATACATCTTACTGTTGGTGTCTTTTTGGACCCATTTTGTGGCATCGTGACATGCGGTGCCCATCGATCATGCTTTAAGTGATGCTTAGCTGCGTTCGACACTCATACTCACGTAACCACATTACTGCCATTCACCTGTTGTGTTATCATCGACTCTGGGGCCGTCAGTCGATTAGCTGAAACTGGGTAGTAAGGCGCACTGATGAACACTGTTCAACATTATTCCACATTATCTGACCACAACGAGAAGAGTTAGTTTGGTCGAACGCTTGTGTAACCCGACGTAGGTGACTGGCGCTTGAGTTGTGATGACCGATGTTCCCACTGCATCGGCTGAGGTCCCTTTAGTAGCGATGACCTGTGACGCATTCACTTACAGCCCGAATGGACCACCACCACGTTTGTGACGGGATCGTATATCGTCAGGTCACTTGGAACGAAGCGATTTTACTTCCTTCGCATACTCTGCTCTGGACGCTTGTTTTCCCAAGCCTATTCTCCCCCTCCGTGTGTCCTTACTTGTACTGCAGAAAAATTCCCGAGTCCCCACCCTTTGGTATCGTGTACCGTTGGAGTTTATCGGTTCATCTTGATTTCATCTTTGGATTGCATTACGACAGATGATGGGGTGCATATCTTCACTAACCTCGAAGGTATAGGCTCTCAACTGGATGAGCGATCGATGTCATGTGGCACTACACTTATACGGTAGATTATGCCACATTTGCATCTTTGAATTTCTGCTATCCATCGTGGGATCTGGTGGTGTATGTGCAGAGCTGTCAATGCACCCGGTTTCGGCGCCGTCGTGCGTTGTTTAACTTAAAACGGTCGTCAAGCACCTCGTCTCTGAGTCCGACGATGCAGTGCTCATTGATGAATGGTTTTTCGTTTGCTTTTGCATCAACTCGTGATCTATTCGCTCGTTGTTTTGTATGCAACGATGTTGCAGCAGGTTGTAAACTCATACTTTATCTGAGGCCAACAAGCTTGGGTAAAAATGGTATCAGCAGTCCGCCGGTATGCAGTACCGACGCTTCGCTACCGCGCAACCACCAACAGTTTCACGTGAACGAAGGGTACTGCGAGGGTCGCCCGGTCCCTGCGCCAGCTCGAACCCGCGCCCTTGGATTACAAGGCAGGCTTAAGGTTCTTAAGCCTACGGGCCGATTTCACAATTGCTTAGTTCTTTGGATTAGATTTTGATCCACATTTTATAAATAAGTTAACGAGGTTTGGAGGTCGTTGAAAACAAACCAGCTGATCGACAAGATGTTGGTTGGGACACCTTAACAGGGTCATCTGCACACACGTCGGTTGACTGACGTCGCTTGATTGCAGGGGCTGTCTACGCTTTCATCTTTATGTTCACGAATGCGGCTCCACAATCTGTGAGATTTTTTCCCACCTCGAGCCAAATGCGTCACAGAGACGAGGTTTATGGCTACGGTATCGATGCGAAGGGTTGAAACTAAGCAACTGTAAATGGAGTTCTCTTCGAAGTTGCTGTAAGCAAGACATACATCGGATTGATGAATGCAGTTAGTGAGTGCGGGGTTAGTTCGTTCACGGGGGACTCCATACTATTCACACGTCATCCCTCAATGGAACTGACCTAGTAGTTCGGTCAAACTGATGGGCATGGAACCGTAACAGCTAACAAAATCATTCCCTCTCCACACTGATTGTCAGCTGGTGGCCGATTAGTGTAAGGTTTCTGCCTTGTAATCCCCAGATTATCGGTTCGAACCTATGTAGGGGCGGCCGACCCCACAGTTCCCTAACCAGCAGGTGTGGTCAAACCAACCCGACCTTGACCTGTTCTATCGTGTGGCTGGTGAACTATTCTCCGTTCAAGTATCCCAAATAATAATTTATTACTATAATTGTGGTCATTTATATTACACGTTTTATTTGAACTTGCAGAATAACAAAGCTTATTGGGTTAACATTGGCCACTAAGCTAGTAACTTAATGCATTTTACAGGTGTTTGGATAACATCGACTATGCTAACTATTACTTATTGACAAAGCAACAACACAGGTGCTTATACTTACACTCTCTTAGAAACTTGATTCACGCTCGAAAGTGTGCCGTATGTTAAACACATGTCATAAAACAGGCCATCTTCACAACGAGTATTCTCAGGACTGAATATTCCAGTTCAGCATAAAATGAGTTCAAATTAATGACAAATAAAATTTCAACATATAAAACCGATTTTGCCACATAAAATAATAAAAGTAAGTGTCATCTAAGTTTTTACCTCTTTTAATGTTGACCCAAATTTACCACATTTTACGGTACTGTTTTCTAACCACTTAGCCGCTGCAGTCTAGTCATCCGTGAAACCAAAGAGCTCCATGGTTCTCTGTGGACCCTACATACAACGCTACTCCATTTATGACCCTATCAGGACTGTCCCTGTTCTTCCCCAGTTGTTATATCGAAATGCACAATTTTATGAGTACTTTCATATCGCATTACAATTTTTCGCTCACTACCCATTATCAACCGAGAAACGAAACTGTCTGAATTACCACGGGTGCACCTGATTTGCATCGGTTTCTTAGCTTTGTACCTCACGTCACGTTAGGCCAAGTCCAGCGATTCTCTCATCACTCTACATTCCATAACTCTTTCCACTTCCTGAAGTTTGGGATGGTCAACCAGCCCTATGCAATTTTATAGTACCGTCGTACTGGTTCGATTGGCCCTCTGCCCTTTCAGCGGATGACCTATCACTGGCTCTCACCCCTCCTTGTTCAACAGGTATGAGTCAGGCGTTGGGCATTGCGATCCCCGATATTGTGAGCACTCTATTGGATATGAAGATGCTGGCCTACTTTCGCACACAGTATTACATCGTGAACAACAAGGTAAGATCGATTTCTAGTCTGTACGACGAAACGTAACCTCGACGTCGTTCGGAATGGCTTCATTACACACTCCGATGCACCCGCTCAACTAACACTGCGTGTTTCTACTGGATTTGCGCCAAATGACTTTCAACTGTACATTTTGAGTCTGATGTCAAAAATCGAGTTCACAGTTTAGGTACGATCCATGTGGGCCGGTTTAGACGACTATGATTCTAATACTGGGTTCAGCTGTTCTAGCAATACTCGCTTTTTTATTACACGCATCAATAATGTCCTACAGCCGTCGGAGCGACGAGATGTCGGTTCACGATTGATCCTAGTAACAGTTTGACTTCCTGCTGCCAAACTATCATGCTCCACTTGCAACATTTGGAAAGACATTTTTACGTTCTAACGTGATCGCTTTGCTTGCAATTCTCTCGAACGAGTAACATCGGAATCATTTCCGCTTCCCATGTGGTCACGGTGGTTAGGAACACCGAAAACTTATCTCAAAGTGAATCGTAGTCCGAATTGAAATCGCCTGTTATGATTCAGCCACATGGCGGGTCTCACTTGAATCGTCTTCGTTTTTCAGACTCCGGTTTTCCAACTAATTACTGTTCCAATGCAAGAATGTATACTGCTGCCCAAATTCACAGCCATCATTCTAAAACCGAGTGGTATTTATTCTTTCGGCTACAGGCTCTACTCACAGTCGACTGCGCGGGCCCGTGCCTGCCTGTCATTCGTCTGCATCATCTGCGCAACTTTCAACAAATATGCCAATGTCTTGCGAATACCCGCTAATGAGCTTTGGTATTGATTCTGTCATTTGTACCTCGACTAATCAGTGGTCGTTTCAATGTGACCCTGCCACCACCATAGGCATTGCAGTTACCAAAAATAATTTCTTTGAAAAACCTACTACTCATGAGGCTACAGGTAATAGTTCTATGTTGAGCTTCTCCTTCTCCCTGAACCACAATTTACCCTTGTGCTACTTAATTTTCGAGCAAAAATAATTGCTAGTTTCATAGACGCAGTGTTACCGAATTTGTGCGTCAAAACGTCCCACTCGTGTTCCATCTAGCCTACCGCACTTTATTTCCTCGGTCTGGACGCAACATTGTGGTGACTTCATAAAACTCAACACCGATTTCATGCTATTAAAAGGAAGCGCGTAGTGGTAGGATCCGGGACAATAGTTTATCCAGTTCTCCATGATGGGAACCCCGCATTCCGCCCTGCTATTGAACCGAAGTCTAGAATTGCATATGGAACATTCTCCATCTGTCACATTACTCTGTGATCTATTAATTGGGTCGGTAACACCTGAATTAATTGCTACATTATCGAGCTACTTGTGAGAAAGCGTTTGCTGAAGCTTTAGTTGTTGAGGCGTGACATAAGAGTGTTTGGTATCAGTCACTGTATTTCCTCGTGGCAATCATCGATTTTGTGATCATCATCTGATCACTTGTTCGTCGTATTCGGCTCATTGTCTTCACATTTATTCTTCGTTATATGGATCACTTTTATAGATCAATTTAAGGCGCCGGCGTGTTACTACTCGTGCTGATAGGGATACTATAATGTGTAGAATCACTGAACTACCCCTCTAACTGTTCTTCCTGCTTTTTAGGCGGAAGTGAATCGACTCATTGCCTCGATGAGAGCACCGGACCCGAGTCGATGTATAGACAGAAACTGTCTTCACTGGACTCCGCATTCAGTCGCTCCAAGCATGAGAGGAGGACGTGGCAGTTCAAAACTGAATCGGTCCACTGTATCGGTTGAGGAAACGAGCAGTAACTCCGCGAACTAGACAGTGGATGCGCACATGGTGGCCCACCTATGATGCAATTTCTTTTGGGAAAGATAATGTACATTTTTCAATGCTTTCCTTCCCTTATTCTGTTGACGTCGGCAGGCTGTACATACTATTTCCCCTCGGAATCAATTTTACTATTTTTCTTTTGCTGTGTGTGTGCTATTTTTTAATTACCTTCAACTGGAACTTTTTTGTTCATGTGATTAAAACGATCTCCTAACTGCAACGCATTCGTCTTGTCCTATAACTCATAGATCATGAAGGTTAGATACCGCATGGCTTACTCTTCTTTTCCATATGTATTCCTGGTTCGACGATTACCAATGGGTTGGCCTGTATTTCCATCTTATGACTTTATATCCATCCAATCGCAAACCGTTTGAATTACCACCCACCATGGTACACTGGAATAATCACATTTCACAATTCGTATGTAGCGTCCACTTTGCTGGCCTCCGCTCACACCCCACTTACCCTACAGCCCCTAGGCTGTTCTTATGGTTAAAGGATATTGCGAAATAACGCTTCTACTTGAATGATAAGTTCTAGGCTATTATGCTTTTACCGCAGTCGATAGAAGTCCACCAATATTTCACATGGATTCTCTTTCCATAAATTTGAATGCAGGTGGATCAACCATGTACTATAATAAATGGGAATAAACCAATATTGATTTGTCACAATTTTCGCAACAGAAATACTGTTTGGTCTGACAAGCCTTCTTTTCTATCAAATGGATTGCAATTTTCATTCGCGTCATGAGACAAAGTGTTTGTAAGCTGTAGGAGCGGAATATTACATGGCTACCTGACGTACAAGGAAGAACCGCTATCGGGGCTCGGTGAAACCAGATAGTTGCATTTACTGAATGACAAATGTTCAGCTAGTGGAACTTAGTTCTCAAGTACCAATAGCTCTGATTTACCAATTTCCGGTCCAAGAACGAAAGAATACTGTTGGATAAAAGCACGACCTCTCGGCCAAAGAGTATATCGTGGTATTCCTCTGAATCAATCTGCCCGACGACATGAGTGTCATTATCTTGCAAACACACGCCGAGCGGAGTTTAACAAATCTCAATACCAGCTATTTCTCTTATTCGAGCTTGTTACTCACGTTGTTTAATTAAGACTTGTAAGCTGCATCAGACGGAGGCGAAATGTTGTTTTCCTACCAGTTACTAGATTTTCACTCAACGGAACAACGAAGAAGGAAATTGCCATGACGTCACTGAATGGTCACATCTCTTCCAACCGAATTGTGTTTAGTGGAATCGCTACGAATCAGTTTATTTAACATCTTATTTGATTGTGGTAACCACCAAAATCCGTGGATAAAAATGTATAGCAGTTAGCTATTTTACTTCGCACAGCTCGGTTGTAAACTTATACCAGTTATACTTACTTGCCATAAGCAAATTCTTGCCACACAGTAAAATCCGCACTGAAGCGCAACATGGCGGGATGAAAGAGTAACTCATCTTCCACATCAAATTATTCGCATAGTCTCAGAGGTTGTAAAATGGTGAGTCTAAGATTCTAGGGGGCGATCTCATGATGACCTATCAGATTCTGAGTAAACCCAATGTTTGCTGGGACTAACATAGTACGCCTCAACGTATACTTTGGGGTCAACGTGGTGTCTATCACACTAGACTTACAAAGTATTTTCTGCTCGTATATTAACCATTACTCTTGTGTCTCATTATACCCAAGTGCCTCATATTTGACCCGTAAACTGATTTGGCCAGACCTTACACTAGCGTGTTGACCATGAAATAAGCTAAAATGACAGCTGCTGAAGTGGCCATCTGATGCTGCGAGTTGTTGAGAAGCGTGCATGGACAACGAAGTCGAACCACTACGTATGCTTTGTATACTTATTATTTCAACTTTTTTCTGTTCCTCGGTTCAACATGCTTATCCTGGATTCTTGTACTTCAGATAAATGGAAAATGAATTTTCTTCAATTAAATTTGCATCTGTGGTTCGGACAATATTTTGAAATTTGTTTTTAAGAAAATATTTTGCTGTCCATTTGGATCTAACTTGTGTGAATCATACTGATACCACC
The DNA here is from genome assembly GCA_944474145.2 of Dicrocoelium dendriticum. Taxonomy (NCBI): domain Eukaryota; kingdom Metazoa; phylum Platyhelminthes; class Trematoda; order Plagiorchiida; family Dicrocoeliidae; genus Dicrocoelium; species Dicrocoelium dendriticum. The sequence goes on from CALYDF020006754.1 coordinate 7,285, forward strand.
GTTCCCAGTTTCGGCACATTCTTCGTCGAGTTTTGGTTGTGAAATCACATCACTCCCGAACTTTTCGAGGATAATTTTGGTCTCATTCGGTAGAAGAAGCTGAGGACGCTCAAACGACCCTGCAACCATCCCTACAGGCGGCAGCATAACAAAGTTACGAGACATTTTGCGTCATTCACCTACTAAACATCGCCTCCGAGACATTTAGGGTGCTTTGGCACCGTCCCGCGTGCGTCCTCGTGGAACGCGACCCCATCAATACACGCTGCGCCTTCCCGCGCTTCTGTACACACTGCTGAATCCTACTATCTGCGTGCGGCCGCAAGAGTGGGACATTCAGACAGCCACTGTCTCGGCGGGCTGAACTTGACGCCGGATCAATCAATCCAGGGTCCTGGGTAGGCCTAACCATCACATGTTCAGGTGCCCTGATGAGTGTAACTAACCGAGCCGCGGTGCATAAAGGCGCCTGTAGAATGTGCAATCAGATGGTCAAAATAGGAATTTTCTGTCAAAATTGCCAAACCTATTTCCATGAGAAATGGGGAAAATCACACCAAGCGAGTGCAGGCTTATCAGCAGCAGGCCTGACTCACTTTGGTTCTGTGCAAGTGTAATACTGTCCCACTAGTTAAAATCGTAATTCATCAAGAACACCAGTCTGAGGCAAACAATTGTTTTCAATGATTCATCTACAGGCCGGTACAATCATATAAGGTTAAACTACAAAGGGATGGATAGTGATTGGTTCTGTGGTTTGTTCTGAAATGACTCGGTCAATGGTTAGACAGTGAATAGTTCGTTGCTGTCTCATTCTTCCAGATCGATTGAGGGTTACGTACTCACAATGCCTGGGCCGATGTCAGGGTGACGGCTAGGCTTATGGCTGTTCGGCCAAGGTAGGTATGGAGATTGAACAAACGTTTTGCGAACACAGTGGGGGCTGGAATATGCAGATCGCAATGGCCTCTGCAGTGGCGAGCATCCTTAACCGCGTACCTTTCGATTTGCTCATTGGAACCTGGTAAATCACAGTCAAGGCATTTGGGAGATTAATCCAGTGACCACATTCGAACAGATGAGACAAACTACCGCTTGCTGGAACTCCGGTGGCCCGTTTACCAACCATTTAGGGCTGTGTTCTTTAGTGCGACATGAAAGTTGACGAGCCGTCCGACCAATATATGTTGCCCCACAAGTGCACTCAAATCGATAGATAACGTAAGAAGAGGTCAGCTTCGGCAGTCTGCCCTTGTTGCACACGGGAAGTAGCTGGTTCATGGGGCAGATTCATCGCAATTCCGCAGCCGGAAAGTTGTTCATTAACGATTGCGTCAGTTTACTTGTTAAAAGCTCACTAAATGTTTCACCTTTAAAAAGAAAGCGGATGAATAGGGCCATTCTCTCGACTACGTCCTCAAAGACCAATTACTTTGGGCTGTATGTTGCGCTGAATGAATCTTTCCGGCCTACCATTTTAGCGCAACGTGTTCTGGGTGGATTTCATGTCATCCTTCAGAGCGTCCTCTGAGCATATCATTCTCGTCCTTGAGATGAGACAGTGTGCTAAGTTACGCTTGTATTTAAACAGTACAAAACTACTGAAGTTTGTATACTGACCGGTTCACGTTTTTTTCTGTTGCTCCTCCTTAATATGGAACCGTCAGTTCGTCTACTAAGGTTTACATCCAGAAATGATAGTTGACCATCTTGTTCAAGTTCGTAGGTGAACTTAATCGCCGGGTGCGCACCATTAAACTCTGCCAATATATGCTCCAGAGAGATATCTTTGTGGGTCACACAAAAGATGTCATCCATATAACGATAGTAATGGTCGAAACGATCTATAGGTGGCCCCCGTGATTCCTTTTCTAGTTTAGCAAGAAAATATCTGCGAGCACTGATCCGAGTGGGGACCCCATTGCGACTTCATCATTCTACCGATAATATATGCCGTTGAAAAGAAACTGAACGTTGTAGGTACATCTCAGAAGTAATTCTTTGAGGCTTGATAAGGGTATAGTTAAATAAATATTGTTCTCCTGCACATAGTTGCGTAGATATTCTATTGTCTCTAGTAGCGGGACATTCGTGAATAAAGAAGCTACATCAAGTGAGAACATCTTCTTCTCCTTCAGGTTCCCATCTCTAATGTGCTCTACGAATGTAAAACTATCAGGAACACTACGTTGGGCGATTCGTTTTCTTATTGCCTCCAGCAATTCTGCCAACCACTGGGCTGTTGGATGACATGCGGTGTTTGTCATCGACAATATTGGGCTTAGAGGTACATCTTGCTTGTGAACTTTTGGCAGTCCATACATTCTGGGGAAAGATGTTCCAACTGACCTCAGGTTTTCAAACAGACTATCGGATATCAAACCGCTGGTGCATAGGTTTTTCAGGCCATTCGTCAGGTTTTGTTCCGTTTCAGTTGTTTGATCCTTCTCACCTGCATTTACAAAAAACTTCGTTTCATCTCGGAGAATCTGGTTTAGTTTCAAGATGTAATCACTTCTATCCATTAAGACTATACCACTTCCCTTATCTGGCTTGCAGATGACCATATCTTTGTTGCTGTTTCTTTAACTCTCAGGGAGTTCAAATGTTTACGAGTAATCAGGCCACGTTGATTCACCTGATAGATTCGATATTAATAACAGAAATTGACCAACGAGGACTTGAAACATTCTAGAGCATCAGTTGATGTCGCGACTAAATCTTTCGTTTGTGCTAACAGGTATTCAAGTTAGGTCTCGCTATCTAGCTGACGTTCGTTACTTTTCGGACAACAGAATTTCGAACCGAGTGACAAAACTTCAAGTAGTTCAGGCGAACGCACCAATTTCGAATAATTGTGAACCTACTTTTCTGGATGGTTCGGGAAAGCAGCCTGTGGCTTCATGAGGCTAAGTGATCATGCCAAGGCATCACGTTTCTTCTGCACTCTTCTGTCTACGATCTGTTGAACATAATCCACAAACTGCTGATGTTCCTCTACAGTGGGCGCATCAACACTGGTTTGTCTCTGAGCGATGTTTCATTGAAGTTCGGGAATTTTATCACAAATAGTGTCACGTTTGTTTAGGGCGTGACGACGGAGAGTTTTAGAGTTGGGCGAAATACGGTTTCGGCGAAGGTATTTCCAAAATGCGTTTGGGTACTCACGAGTATTTATACAATCATTCATAAACCGAACGTAACTGTTAGCTTCAGCAAGCTGTGTGGAAAACTTTAGGAACTGATTAAGATCCTACACCACGTGAGGCGGCTTTGTACGTTTTAACAAATGGAACATTCTCAGTGCTTTATCAAAAACATCAGTCTGAGGCAAACAATTGTTTTCAATGGTTCATCTACGGGTCGGTACAATCATATAAGGTTAAACTACAAAGCGCTAGATAGTGATTGGTCGTTAAGGACGTAGTCGCAAAAAAGGCCCTCTTCATCCGCCTTGGTTTTAAAGGTAATACAGTTAGTGAGTTTTTAACAAGCAAACTGACGCAATCGATAAGGAACACCTTTCTGGCTACGGAATGACGATGCATCTTCGCCACGAACCAGCTAATTCCTGTGTGCAACAAGGACAAACTGCCGAAGCTGACCTCTTCTTACGCTTATATATCGATTTGAGTGCACTTGTGGGGCAACATACATTGGTCGGACGACACGTCACCTGTCACGTCGCATTAAGGAACATAGCCTTAAATGGTTGTTGAACGGGACACCGCAGTGCTTACAAGCGGTATTTTGTCTCATATGTTCGAATCAGGTCACCAGATTAACCTCCCGAATGCATTTACTGTGATTTATCAGGTTCCAATGAGCAAATCGAAAGGTACGCGGTTAAGGATGCTCGACACTGCAGAGGCCATTGCGATCCACATATTCCAACCCCCATTGTGCTCGCAGAAAAAATTTGTTCAATCTCTATACCTGCCCTGGCCGAACAGCCATCAGCCGTCACTGTGATATCGACTTAGGCATTGTGATTACGTAACCCTTAATCGATCTGTGTGAATGAGACAGCGGCGAACTATTCGACTTCTAATCATCGACCGAGTCAGTTCAGGTGCCAATACGGTTTCACAGAGAACTTGTGGGAGCAAACGATGTGTCTTTTTGGGGCGAGGGGACAGCTGAGGCACGGATGACCGGAGCGATCAATATCGACCTGATATTCCCAAATTCTCTCTGCAAGGGCCGATCGTTTACTTCATTTTGATGCCACCTCTAGTCATTTCGATCCAACTCACTCCATCACTTAGAGGCGCAGTGCAGTCCACCGTTTAATCTCATGGTGAACTTGTCAATAATGTAAGGGGGGAAAACATATCCAACTCAGTGCAATATCTACAATGTTTTCAACCCATTAAAGACGATCACACTTTCGCGATCCCATTCTCCGTTGGTGCATTTCAGCGGCTATTCTGTTAAATTACCCGCATGTGTGCGGCGGTCCACTTATGCAATCTTTGCTTGCAGACACACATGGTGATCAACCTTGAGTAGGCGCTGAATTCGTCCGCATTACGCACACTGTCAATCAATCTATGTGTTACCTCCTGCAAATGTGTACAGACTAGCAAATGCAAACTGCCGCCAGTCCCTGATCCGTTTCACAATTGGTGTGGTGCTTGCTCACACGGGTGACTGCAGGCATCCCTGGATTTTGTAACCGCACTCAGGGCTTAATGTCGTTGCTGCGCTTGTCAAAATGTTCCTTCGCCTCTTGTTCTCTTTCAACAACTTGTGACTCCATGTTATGTAGTAAATGTAATCCTGTACTCAAGCGATGACCAAACATTAACTCTGCCGGGATTCTACCTAGTGTCTCGTTTGACATGTTCCGGTACGCGAACAGAGAACGATCTAAGCACACACGTAATGGAGCATTTGGTTGTTTTGCTTGGTGCTTTTTCACTGTATGCCGCCCTTTATCTAAGCTTTTGGAAGACGGATGATAAGATCTAGTAGTTATGTGTCTAACACTGTTCGAGCTAAGAGTGGTAGAAAACTCGGCACTGGAAAACGCTGGCCCATTGTCAAACACTAGTGTTTCGGGAAGACCAAACGTCGCCAATGTTGTGCGCAGTTTAGTTATTGTGCTAGCTGAAGTTGCTGAGTCCAGAATGTGGGTTTTAATCCATTCAGCATGGGCGTCAACGAACAATAAAACCATCTGACCCTCCAAAGAACCAAAACAGCCTACTTGGACGCGTTTCCAAGCTGTTTCTTTCTACTTCCAAGTCTGCATTGGTGCATGGTGAGCGGCGTTTCGGTTCTCTCGACAGTCTGTAACTTTCAACCTTCGTTACAATGTCGTCGTCTAATTCGGGCCACTACACATGAAAGTGAGCTAGTGACTTCATTTTGACAACTTCTGGGTGTGCAACATGTAGTTCATGGAGGATAATTGACCGAAATCGTGCACACGACGGTGAACATCCGTTCCGGAGGCTGAGCTCGGCATCCCATTACGGATAGACATGAGTTCTTCGAATGTGTATGTAGACAGCCGATTTGAGCGTAGCGCTTTACCAGCAATAAAGCAGCATCACTATCCGTTTCCTACCATATGTCTTTCGAAGTGACCGGGGAGTCATTGCAATGCTGAACCAAACTTACGAGCTCTTCTCCGTAGGTATCTCTCTTAAAGGAAGTCGATTAAGGACATTGGTTGTGGTATTCTGCCAGCTAAGTATGTACTGAATTTTGCATGCATATGTAGATAGAATTAGGAACCAACGAACCATTCTGAGTGAAAACATTTGTTGATTCCTATTCTCACTATCAAGGAGGTAAACA
>CALYDF020006755.1:0-13091 GCA_944474145.2 Dicrocoelium dendriticum
GCATTTAACGTTGCCAAGAAAACGGTGTATGCTCTTAATGAATCGTGGCGTTGGATAATTCAGAATGGCTTGCTTTCATCACTCAAATGGCTAAGGCCATTAGCATTAAATTTATGGCCTATGATGTCGAATACACATTTGTCAGAGTTAATGGTGATACCATGATGTTCGATAAGTTCGAATACTTTCCGCAGAGATATAAACTACTTGTCGATCGAAGCACTTGCAAATAACATAACAGCAAGGTAACCAACGACATTGTCAATGCCAAAAACAGCTTGGACCATGAAGTGTTGGAAAGATGGCGCAGCTTATCGGAGATCCAATGGGGTACGCAGAAACTCGTACAAGCAAAAGAGTTGTCACCGTCGCTTCTGCAATATCGCGTGGTCATTGGAATTTGGTAGTAAGCGCTGTGCGCACTGTTGGACGTTTGACAGTCCCATTTGGGAGTCTTCTTGGTCACTCGTAAAAAATGCTTGTATGTGAAGAAAACGGTGCAGGCAGTTTTGCTCTAACATTGGTAACAATAAGTGGTACTCAAATGAAGCTACACTTTTGATTATTCTCACACAGATCGTTTGTTTAACCTCAGAATATCAGCTGAGACCTGTTTTCGCCATTGCCATCGTAGTACTAGTTGTAGTTATGCCTTGCTGACCGCGAAGGCCTTGTATTGGTTGCACTTTTCTAATATCTCTCGACTCAGGTAACTGGCTTATGGTGCCGTAATGCCGAACAGTGCCACTTTCGGCACGCACATGCGTTCCTTTGGTTAAAGCCTTCTCAGATGTTTTCCCAATCAGATCCCGACCGATTGTGTGCCCCTTGCTTTCCAAAAGTCCTGAAAATATTGCAGGAATTTCCACACCGTCACCGCTGGATTCCGTGGACGTTGTTCTTTCTGGTTCACATGATTTATAGATGCAATCTTTGGAGTCGATCATTGTTAAGCAAACTTGCCCAAGGAATACAATGCTTAAAAAGGCGCCTGCTGGATTTCCATCTCTGACATCAACGCCGTAGTAGTCAGGCATTAGGGCAATCTGCCTCGGTAGCGCCAGTGATTGATAATTACCAGCTAGAGCGCTAAATTTGATGCTTCTGCGCCTTCGCGCGTTGCATACTGAATTGCCGTGCGATTCAGGAACATTACTCGGTACACCACGTAGACGCCCGAGTAACATTGTTAAGGCTTGCTATTACGTGCAAGTTGGACTGATTGCAGGGATAAATCGCCTGTTGCAAACCAGTAATACTACTGTCCTATCAAATTTACAGCTGCAGCTGCATATAGTTGAACTCACCCGGCTTCGCAGCTTGCGTCAGCAATCGTAGTCTGTCTTGGCTCGACTAATGGATTCGTTTTCATCTGTTTGGATAGTCAGATTTTATAAACGCTTGTTGAAACCTGCAGATGTACCTGAGATTCTACGACCAATCAGTGCTGAGCTGGTAGATGGCATGCATCCAGGAATCCGGATACGTCCAGTAGGTCAGTTGGCGACACTTACCTGGAAGTGAGTGATTGCGACTGCCCCTGCTCGAGCATGCATCCGACAATTAAATCAGCATTCCGGTTTATGCGCACGCTTGAAGGGTACCGTTACTGGGTAGTATCCAACTGCATTAAGCATTCAGTACCTACCTACGGGTGTGCATGAATATGGCTGCATGAGTTTCCCAACGGACGCGGATATCGTGCCAAGTAATGGCAAAGCTTTCCGTCTGCGTCTTTAGTCAACACATCACGGTTGATGAACCGACACGTGATCACATGTGGCGGAGGAGCTTCTTTGATGTGTGGAGAGCAAGAGCTGAGACCTTTGTCATCTTTGAGGTTGCTGCTTCAGAGCAGACCTGGGGAAACTGGATACAAAGCGACATTCCTCTGGGGATCGTCACCGTTGCAGTGGCAGCAGCAGAGCAATACTACTCATCAGATGGAAGTTGAGCAGCCGGTTGAAAGTTAGCTCGGTCGGTGCATCAGCGATGATCTTCGGCGGGATGTTCAAAGCATTCGGGACCTGATTTTATAAAGCAGCCTCTGGACGGACGTGAACCCTTTGGTTCTTGTACAACTTCCACTTATGGCTTTGTTTCGAGCTGTTTACGTTGAGCCGAACGTGCATTTTTACCTCACTACTAATTTCTTGTCTTAGGATCCGTCTGGTGTAGATAGGATTTCCTCGGCACTGCAGACCATGCACTGGGAATATTGCAGCTTTCGGCGTCTAAGGGGGTAAACAAGGCCTTAAAGATCCATGACGGAGATAGAACCAGTCTACTAAACTCGTTCTAGCAAGTCGCATTCAGATTTTAAGATAGGATAGGAAGCTAAAAGCCCGCACTCCAAAATCTGGCGGATTTGTTGTTTGAAAAGAGTTCGGAAACTTAATCGTAGGTAGCAGAACTTTAGTTGTAATTTTGTAAAAGCTTTCATCCCAGGAGTTCACAAGTCACCTAGCACAGCCTAGCCTGGAACAGCACCAGACTGTTTTCGCCCTATTGCGGCTCGGCAGCGCTACGCACTTCTTTGTTCCTCTGCTGGTGCTCGAACTCATGACGGCTAGAGGCAGGTGCCAACTAGCCAGCAACTTAAGCCACTGAGCCGTGGGAGACGACGGCTGGGCCGCATAATTTGCAAAGTAACTGGGATATGGCACCACCTATTTTTCACTGTCACTGCCAGAGGTTAGTCTGAGAGGTGGTGACGTTCTCTCGCCAGAGGCTATATCCATAGCAGTTAAAACTAGGTGAGCCGCTTTATTTCTTCAAAATGCCGAAGGGATACGAAAGAAAGGAAAGCGTAGAGCACGCCGCAACCTGTTTGCGTCCGCGACCTTTCTCAATGTGTTTTGGGAAGTTCTATAGTCGTGTGATACAATAACTCTCGGATACTTCTCGTGCAAGGCATTCTTGAGAAGGTTTCCTCCAAAATGGTGTACACCAAACAAATCCGGTTTACCAACCGGCAGAACAGCACTTTTGTTGTAGTAAGCAGGTAGTTGCCACTTGACGGTCCAAGCATGCAGCTGTCTTACCGCCGTTTGGAGTATGTGTACCACCTCAAGCCTAGGTATTTCTGGCCATAGCTTGAGACCATCCGCAAAGCCTAAGCAGTCGGCTTGAAAATCTGCAGGGAAGTCATTAACGTAGAGCTTGAAACCTACGGGTCAAATAATAAAACCTTCTAGAATTCCGCTAGCCATAGACACAGGGCAAGAGCATTGGGTTCAGCTTCACTTGAATAGACCGACCTCCCAAGAAGCCCGTAACCCATGGAAGCACGTTTTCAACGACTCAAATGCCAGTGAGTTGGAGTAGTAGTCGTTTGAGTGAGCTTTTGTCAAAGGCCTTGCTGAAGTCAAGATAGACAACGACTAGGTGTCTCTAGCAGTCTGCAGCTTGGACCCATGCAGGTTAGATACAGAATCATGGTTGGCGGAATCCGTGCTAAACGGGATGGTCGCACACAGGCTTTCGCTAACATACGTCAGGCATATTGCTCGATAGTTTGCGGGATCGTGCCAGTTTCCTTATTTTCTACTTGGGCATTACGGTCCCTACGTTTCAGCTAGGTTGTAGGCGCCCAACGCAAGAGGACGCCGGAAAACGTAATGTAGCAAAGCAGCAAAGCGCGTAAAGTCCCTCGGGGACATTGCGGAGTTAGGGCTGTTTTCGAGGAAGTCTCTTGACTATCTCGGGCTTGGGTTCGATAAGCTCAAAAGGAGTATAATGTGTTGTCGAATCCTTAGTGGGTAAGGATGGTTCCCCGGGGTAGTTTGAGTAGTACTGCGACGGTGGTAGTTGAGCCCTCTCACTATCTTCGTAGAGCACTGTGTATTCTCCTGGTGGGATAGAGCAGAGCTACCCCAGTCAGCCTAGGGGTTTCGCTTCAGGTACGAGAACAGCTTCTTCAGGTAGGTTCGTGATTACGGGACTAGGCTGTGTTCGTATTGTGATGATTTTTTGGTGCTTTCCTGGTGTTCACATTGTTCTGGTGCATTTTGAGTTCGAGTAATCTGACATTATCTCCGTCGACTTGAATGCTTCTCACAGCTGGCGTCGTCTGTTTATCAGGAACCCAACTTTCGGTCGATCAAGGTAGACTGTGAGGAATGACCTGCTCTCCGCGATGGAAACGAATAGGTTCATGACCGACATCATCTTTGAGCTTAGTAAGTTCTTTGCCTCGTCCAGGTTCAGTACCTGTGAACTAGTCCTGTTTGTGGTACTTGCCACTTCTTGTAAACTGGATAGGATAACACGGCCGACGTTGTGTCGCCTGATGGTAGGTTGCAAGGCGGTATGCCCAAATGAAGAAGATGGTAGAGTAGACACTCCGACTGCGTGGTTGCAAAAGCTTCAGGCCATGGACTTCAGAGAGCGCTAGTGTGAGGAATAGCTCTAATACATTTGGCGTTTGATCCAGTAACATCCGGGTTGGCGCTGAGGTGTGTGGGATCAGATTGCATTAGTGAATAGTGTCAAGAAAGCCAGCCTTGCGTTAAGCTTGGTAACGTACGCCGTGAAGCAGGTTCCAGCCGACACTAGTTACATTGAGGTCTCTCATTGGCAGACATTTCCTTCCTCGATCATTGGTTTTTACTGACTGAACTAGACGGAAGTCTGAGCTCAGTGGTGCTTGCTAAGCCACACCGACCGTAAGCAGCGGACAGCCGCCATGTACTCGGCTTTACGGCGTCTCTGAGGCTTCGACGCTATCGCAGTGAGCTTTCAACAAGTGTACCTTGTGGTGGGACCTCTAGTAGAAAATAACTTCACCCCCAGCCCGCCCACTGGAACTATCTGCTCGTGGGCGTTGCCATCCTGCTATGCTGATTTTAGCGTCCAGGCACAAGGCTTCGATGGCTGGGTCAAGTGTGCTTGCTAGCACACCTACTCCCGCAAGGTGCATTGTTTGCGTGCTGCGGCTGTAAGTAGAAGAATATAAGGGGAGGCCCAGCGATGATATTGTCGACTGAAGTGGAAACATCAGTTCAACTATGGCGTCGGTTAGTGCATTCTGGTTGCTTGGCTTGGGTTCTAAGTACCATGAACACTTTCGGTTGGATAGTTGCTGATATAGCTGAGAGCGGCCCACAGGAGCGTTTGTGTTGTGCGTTCCGTTGTGCATCTCCCTGCTTAGGTTCACCCTCCAATCACTACCTCATTCCCCAGGCATAATATAACTCATTCTGCTGCACAACAGCCGGATGCTAGCTCATCGGGACGGTGTCCATGTCTTACTTTGTACTCAGCCTGCCACTGTATTTTCTGCTGGGTTTTGTGTTGCGGCACGGTAGCCGAGGTGCACTGCACTTGCGGCGAACGGGTATGACAGCAACGTTGGTGATGAGGATAAGGATAAATCACGGGTGATAACTAGGCCTCGTGGAACGCAATGAATCTGGCTTTGATTCAGTAGCGAGAAGCAGAAACACGTCGAGCTTATTACTAGGCCTGTTTACGATGGCAAATAGCACTCGTTATCCGCTATTTAGATTTGGGGACTAGGTAACCAAAGTTCTCTGGATTTTCTAATTAACACGAAAATCAACATAATGGAGGTCAGGTTCGCCGTGCGTCTAGAAGTTTGCAGTTCGTTGATGGCGGTCTCAATCCGACTTTATCCTCTGGGGAATGGTGTTTCAGAAAAAAGTGGTTTCGCCTTTGGGGCGCCAGGTACGCCTGATAATGTAGCAACATTCAATTTCATCCCGAAGCAAGTATTTTAGCGAGCAAGTATTGCGTGCATCATCCTGCTTTCTATCTAGACGGAAAGCAGAGTTTGACAACTTGCTCGTCTTCATGAAATGGGATAAACCCCGTCCGCTTCAAAAATCCTTGACTGTCATGAATCCTTTTAGTCGATGATGCTTTATCGGATTCCTGTGCATTCGTAATTATTAGGCAACACTCAGGTGATGCTTTGTTTCCTCCGGAGAAATCAGGCTTTTGGGGGACTGGCTGTTTTTAATAAGCTGTTCAATTTGCATACCTTTGTCAATATGGAGCTCTATTTACTTTGGGTTAAATTTTGTCTTACACCTTGGAGCTGCTATTTCGCCTTGCTTTGACGTTGTTTAACGTCGATTTTTATGCGGCCTACAGCCGCATAGATCCTCGTCTTGATGTAAGGCTTAGTTTCATTCAATTTTCTTTGCAGAAGTTACCACGCATTAGTAATGCATTCACTAGCAAAGAGGAGAATATCTGGTTCCAAATTTGCGCTTGGTTGCCAGGGCCGACAAGCGACGGTGGCCGCCAAGGTTTTGAAGGGGGCACGTCTTCTTTTCTCTTTGGCGTAGAGTAGCCAGACCGTGGCAGGCACACAATAAAATAGGTTGCGCTGACAGCGTTAGCCAGAGCTTGTGCAGGATTAGTAGGTCCTTAGAAGCTTTTGTCGCTTACCATTGCCAGACACAGGTTGCAGTGCAAGATTATGCCCTTGAAGGCAGGGTTGAAAAGAGTTTGACCAATGGTAACCTCCTATGTGCATCCAACGCTTGCATAGGACGCATTAGACGGCCTTTGACCGGGAGCGTAGCGTTAACACTTCACGCAATCAATAGGATTTGGCGGTGTGGTTATGACATGGAAGCCAGGTGGTAATGGACGATGTTATAACTGAGTTAAAGCGATTTTCAGTCAAAGAATGGTGCACGTGTTAAGGACTAGCATAGCGCATTGTTAGGATGCTGGATTGCAGACTGGGGGGCTTGGGTTTAAATACCGGATGCAACGGCTGTTGTACTCGCTCCGTTGACGTATTCACTAGAATTGGCACGATACACAGAAGATTGCAGTGGTGCTTGCGCTAGGATAAGATACAAAATTTAAAACTTTAAGTGTTCTACGCTTCAGTCTTCACAAGAAGGGTTATTGCATTCCCCAACCCTTCATGCACCTTGTTCCGGGTTACGACGGAAACCAATTTCAAATATTTGCAAACCCTCTTCATGCATTATTCCTTATGCACTAGCGAACTCCTTCCCAATACGCGCATACTACTAATCTCATTTCCAATGTATCCCGCTTTCAAAAGGTAATTTTTATAGGGCAATAGGACTGTACAAACAACCACATCCACGTCCACTAATTAAGTTGCCTCTCACATCTTTCCTTAACCGGACACCTAGGAATTGGTTTCCGATAAATAAGTACAACTTCAGTAGCATAGTTAACGACTTGTTTACAGTGTATAATAAATTTTTCAGTTTTCATCGTTTCCTGTAGTAACCAGTTAACACTTCATTGTTCTGCTTTTCGGAGTGCCTTTCGGAACATCATTAACGTTTCAGGATACAACAAAACCTAGCTAGACATTCATTTTTGAAGAACACAAGTCAGTTATGCAAATATACACCGGCCCTTGCTGAAACTCCCGTCGGTGGAGCATGCGACTGTCCTCTAGGGGGACGTGAAAACTTTGCCACAGTCCACGCAGTTAGACGTCATGATTTTAGAGTGGAAGTAAATGGCAGTCAACTTTTGTTGCATGAGTTTACTGGACCACTTCTCTTCACGACAGCTAAGCGGGTTTCAACAAATGTTATATTCTGTTCTTGGTGTATATCCCAACACAGTTTACAACTATATTGTGGCCTAGGAATCGACTCCGTATGGCATGCCAAAACAAAGAGTTACAGCGTAGTACTCAAAGAGCTTCAAATGGGTACGATCACCAAGCTCGCTGCTAGCGAGTAGCCACGTCGGATAAATAACGCGTTTTCAAATAGCCGCAGTAATATTTCATAGGGCGAGTCAGCCGGTATAGGGTCGAGGCCATGGAAGACATCTAAAGTCACGTGTGTAGGTAACTAAGCAGTAAGATGTGCACTCACCTTATTCTTCGAGGTGATCTTACAAAAGCGAAAGATAGATATCACTTGAGTAAACCAGACACGCGTAGGGAACAATAAACGACGGTTTATCATAGATAAAACAGCATGTGCTTGATAAGTCCCTAGGATGTTCGGCGTAAAAGTTAAACGTTATAGCATCATCGACTAAGTAAGTTTATATTTTTAGTGTCTGCCAAATAAATGTGCTGCTGCATAACGATAGATTGAAGTGTGAAAATGATGTACACACACAAATTAGTATAGTGAGCTATTATAATTTATTGAATGCTGAAAACAGAAATAACGTTACGACAATGCTCGCGCGTATTTTGCGACACTTGACAGATGTGGTGTTGTTCCAGTTTAGATACATCCGTGCTACTTACCTCGACATGTTTGCGTTTATTTATACCTACACGATGAGCAGTGAGATGGTCTGAAGCATATGGTACGGTTTGCTTTCATCGCCTTCTACAAGTGGTACGCTATATCATTTAATACAATTTGGAAAGCGTTTCAGCAAAACGTATGGGTAAAGCGTACTTATAGTAGAAAGATCACCTGAGTCAGCTGGGCATTTCAGGCAAACGACACTTACAGAAAGAACAAGATCCGCCAGCAGGCTAATTGACTGTAGCATTTCGCATTATCTCATCAGTACCAATACAATAAGAGAAAAAACATTTTATAGGCATTACAGGGCACAGTCAAGCCAATCAAATTTAGGATTGTGGTCATTGTTAATGGGATAAGATCCAGAGCAACCGCAAATTGACAACTAATTGCTTTTGGACACACAAAGCTTGTCTAATTTGGCTTATCGCGACGGCTCCGGCAAATCGTAAAGGCGTGCATTGGTATGACGTAACAAGATCCGGAATTCTGATAAGGGATTAACCCAGTGATGAGTCGCCAAAATGTGCCTGCCTATGGAGTATGCTGGCGGCTTACGTGAGCACGTATCATCAGAGGTGGATTGAGTATCTTCGCGCTGAACCCAGTTTGGTAAGTGTTCCTTCACGCTGGAATCTGAAACCCGTTCGGTCCTGCCGATGTAACTGATACCGCAGTCACACACGAATTGGTAGACACAATGTGATTTGGCGCCGACGGGTTCATCATCCTTTAGTGAAGGTAACGGCATCTTTCGGGTTCTGTTGATTACTACCGCCGCCGCAGCACAGTATGTACGCTGTATGGCCGAGACAATGTGTTTTTGTTATCCTTCTCGCTGCTGAGTCACCATTGCATGGCAGCTCAATGTACACCTTCTTCTTAGGCCTGTGAACACCATCTCCTTGGGCGGTCTAACTAGGCTACGTTTGTCTATGAATCACTTCGGGTAGCCATTCTCCATAAGTGTTTTAGTGATCAGCTCAAACTTCTCAGACAGGCGGTCGTTGGAGCAGACACGTCTGGCCAGAGTGAATAAGGTTTTTACTAGCGCGCGCTTGTGTGCCATCAGTGAGAAGCTAGTAAAGTGTAGGTATTGACCGGACCACGTTGGTTTCCGGTACACAGATTGCTTAATTAGTCCATTATCCCTGCGGCTCATGAGAATATCTAGGTACGGTAGACGGCCCTTCGATTCGAACTCATAAGTCAAATTTAGGTTGGCGTGAACATTATTAAGTTGGTCTGCTAGTTGTTCGATTTGCATCTTCGTAGAACCAAAAACAAGGATATCATCTACAAATCGTTTATGATACAGCAGCTGAGAAATCTGTCCACTTAGTTTCCTCTCAAGCATCAACATGAAAAATCGGCCAGTACCAGGCCCAACGGACTACCCATAGCTATTCCGCCAATTTGGCAATATGTGGTGTGCTGGAATCGAAAAGCGACATTCTCCGTGCAAAGTAACAGGGGCTGTCTCAGGAGATCGGCCGGTATTGGTAGACGGACATTCTCCTCTTCTATCAGGTGGCAAATGTAATCAACTGTCTCAAGCGAGGGGACACAGTAAATAACGACTGGACGTCCACGGAGCACATAGCCTTGTCGGCTAGGCTGATTTGGTCTAGGTCTTCGATTATTTCAAAAGTGTCCATAATGCTATGCAAATTGTAGTGCTGCCTCAGTGGCGCAAGGATCCGAACTAATCAGCGAGCCAATTTGTGCTGCGGAGAATTTACCATCGACAAAATGGGTCTTAGTGGCATTCCCTGCTTGTGAGATTTTGGCAACCCGTACAGCTGTGGTGTCGAGGAACCGCTTGGCTTCAGGTGCTTGTAGGTGGTTTCATCGACTACACGATGTAGCAGAAGCGTTTCAAGGTGTCGGGTTATACGGGCCTCTACTTCCGTCAGACTTTCTATCCTGTCGGTGCGTTGAAACTTGCTTTCGTCACTTAGAATATTTAGCATTTTTTCTACGTAATCACACTTGTTCATGACAACTGCTCCTGAACGTTGGTCCGGTTTAATACAACTACTCCCTTATTTCTCAGCTCCCGTAGTTCTTTTAAATGACTGCTTGTAAGCGCACACTTCTCGTTTACCGGTACCATGAGGACTTCATAGGCAATGTCGGTCAGCTTATTCCTAAACCAACTGACAGCATCAGGACTGGTTGACTGAAGTTCAGCTACTTGGTCGAAGAAATTCTCAAACTGTGCTTCAACAAACAATCGATTCAGCTTATTGGGAGTAACTTTGTAATCTATCCCTACGGCTAGTGCTTCTACTTGCATATCATCAAGTTGTACGTTTGACACATTCAATACGTACTTACCGAGATCACGTGTAACGAGTTGGTCATTTGCTTCCATCAGGGATTTCATTGGGTGCTTTCTGCAAGTTTCTTTCGTGCGGTCGATAAGTCTCTGGCAAAATATTGAGAAGACAATACGGCAGCATAGGGACAGGCTCCCCACAACCGGCATCAGTCGAGTATGTGTCTCCATCTGAGTTGTTAGCTTTGCCTTGATCGTGTCTAAGTGCGCTGACGCAATACGTCTAAAATTGCGATTGGAAGGCGCGAGCTTGTTTCTGCGTAATAGGTTTAGCATTGAAATCGGGTAGCGGCGTAGGGTGACACACTCGGAAAGAAAGGATATTTCCTCACGCTTGCAAGCTGGCACGCATCTTAGGTTGACAATACGATGCAGCAAACGGATAGTTTCGAGGGAAATTCTTCGCTTGAGAAATTTAAAACAGTTAGTCCCCTTCAGTAGTTTGAACAACGAAATGAAAAGACGAATATTGGCAAAAATCTTGCAAAAAATGTTAGAAAAAATGTTAAACATTCTAAGTGACGAAAGCAAGTTTCAACGCACCGACAGGATAGAATGTCTGACGGAAGTAGAGGCCCGTATAACCCGACACCTTGAAACGCTTCTGCTACATCGTGTAGTCGATGAAACCACCTACAAGCACCTGAAGCCAAGCGGTTCCTTGACACCACAGCTGTACGGGTTGCCAAAAACTCACAAGCAGGGAATGCCACTAAGACCCATTTTGTCGATGGTAAATTCTCCGCAGCACAAATTGGCTCGCTGATTAGTTCGGATCCTTGCGCCACTGAGGCAGCACTACAATTTGCATAGCATTAGGGACTCTTTTGAAATAATCGAAAACGTAGAGCAAATCAGCCTAGCCGACAAGGTTATGTGCTCCGTGGACGTCCAGTCGTTATTTACTAATGTCCCTTTGCTTGAGACAGTTGATTATATTTGCCACCTGATAGAAGAGGAGAATTTTCGTCTACCAATACCGGCCGACCTCCTGAGACAGTCCCTGTTACTTTGCACGGAGAATGTCGCTTTCCGATTCCAGCACACCACATATCGCCAAATTGACGGAGTAGCTATGGGTAGCCCGTTGGGCCCGGTACTGGCTGATATTTTCATGTTGATGCTTGAGAGGAAACTAAGTGGACAGATTTCTCAGCTGCCGTATTATAAACGATATGTAGATGATATCCTTGTTTTTGGCTCCACGAAGATGCAAATCGAACAACTAGTAGACCAACTTAATAATGTTCACGCCAACCTGAAGGTGACCTATGAATTCGAATCAAATGGCCGTCTCCCGTATCTAGACATTCTCATGAGTCGCAGGGATAATGGACTGATTAAGCGATCTGTATACCGGAAACCAACATGGTCCGGCCAATACCTACACTTCACTAGCTTCTCACCGATGGCACACAAGCGCGCGCTAGTAAGAACATTATTCACTCGGGCCAGACGTATCTGCTCCAACGACTGCCTGTCTGAGGAGTCTGAGCTGATCACTAAAACACTTATGGAGAATGGCTACCCCAAGCGATTCATAGATAAACATAGCCAAGTTAGACCGCCCAAGGAGATGGTGTTGACAGCCCCTAAGAAGAAGGTGTACATTGAGCTACCATTCAAGGGTGACACCGCAGCGAGAAGGATAACCATACGCATTGTCTCGGCCATTCAGCGTACGTACTGTGCTGCGGAGGCGGTGATAATCAACAGAACCCGAAAGATGCCGTTACCTTCAGTAAAGGAAGCTGAACCCGTCGGCGCGAAATCGCATTGTGTTTACCAATTCGTGTGTGACTGCGGTATCAGTTACATCGGCAGGACCGAACGGGTTTTAGATTCCAGAGTGAAGGAACACTTACCAAACTGGGTTCAGCGCGAAGTTACACAGTCCACCTCCGAGGATACGTGCTCACGTAAGCCGCCAGCATCCTACATAGGAAGGCACATCTTGGCGACTCGTCACCGAGTGAATCCCTTATCAACGTTCCGGATCTTGTAACGTCATACCAATGCACGCCTTTTACGATTTGCCGAGGCCGTCGCGATAAGCCGAATTAGACCAGCTTTATGTGTCCAAAGCAATTAGTTGTCAACCTGCGGTTGCCGTGGACCTAATCCCATCAACAACGACCACAACCATACATTTGATTGGCTTGACTGTGCCCTGTAAGACATATAAAAGGATTTCCCTGTTATTGTATTGGTACTGATGAGATAATACGAAATGCTAGCATCTGCCAATATTCGTCTTCTCATTTCGTTGTTCAAACTACTGAAGGGGACTAACTGTTTTAAATTTCACTCTGTCAGCGACGAATCCCGTAAAGTACTTAATCGCTGGTCTTCAATGGGCATCCATAATTTGCCATATCCTTCCGCCTTGCCAAATGGGGAGTATCCAGACCATTATTCCCATTAGAGTTAACACTAAAGTTGTTCAACAATTGACTTGGTGAAGAGGAATGAAATAGCAACGAAATAAACGTGCTGGCTCCTTCCCT
>CALYDF020006756.1:0-13111 GCA_944474145.2 Dicrocoelium dendriticum
GTTTTACCCTGTCAAACACAGTTTACATCTCATTTTAAATAAGGCAACTGAATGATTATAGTCAATGGCTTCAGTGACTAAATTGAGGAAGTCCAGCTGACAGGTTGCAAAAGAGCGCGCACTTAGGGCTCCTATACTCTACTTCCCCATCACTCGCCAGCTAATGGAAGGGTGGTTAATGGAGCCATCGTTAGCAACGTTCTGTAGCCTAGCACGCTTATGCCGTGGCATACTAATGTTGTGTTTCCAAGCCGTCGGGTATTGACCTACCTGCATATATAAAGCAGCGTTTCGAAGGAGGAGCAGGGATATCATCGCCACTAGTCTTAATTATACTTGGAAGAATTCCGTCTAGAGCAGTGTTTGTATATGACTTGATGGTTGCAATCGTAAAACAGACACTATTTATGTCAACCCGTACCGAAATCAGAGGATTTCTACCGAGCGCTTGCAGGGCCGGAAAAGCTGAACCTGGTTCTAAACACTGCGATTCTGTAAAGTGTGAGCTGAAGAGTTCACCTATGATGCTTGCGTCACTGGAATCGTTGTTGGGACGTAGCGTCAGGGTAGAGGTCTGTCGTCCAGAGTTAGGGGCCTGAGAGAGGAGCAGCCAGCTTAGCTGCTTCACTTTGTCCGCACTACTTAGTGCGGCTATTTCTTGATTGGTTTGCTGCTGCTTAGACCTGGCCGAAAATTGAGTTGCAACCTCATTAGCTTTATGATCTATGCAAAATTGAAGCTTTTGTTGTAGAATCCTCTAAGCTCACGCATTCTGTTGTGCATCCTGGCTTACGTTACACTGGTAGACGATGGCCATATTAAATGTACCATGGGAGCTTGCAAGTCGAGACAATAAAATATTTCCTTCTTAACCAGCTCAGCCGACCAATCCACAGAATCAGATATAAAGAATTTTTCCTAACCTCTGGCTCTGACAACTATAGTAAAGCTTGTCCAGTTAGGAACCGTATAATACGGCTGCGTCTATTGCTGTTGGGTAGGCACTATGTCGTTTTAAGTAAACTGAGCAAATGCACTACTCTGTGAGCATTATCCAGAAACTCCCGGTCGTCTGTTTCTCGCGTTGATGGGACGCCCAAAGTAAACATTAAGTCAAGAATATGTTCCACCCTGGGTGCAGCGGATACACGTTGCCTCCAGCCGCCTAAATTGATAAATGCTAATAGGCCTGCGTACTTTGTTGTTGCAGCAGGTGGGTACCCGTTTAACGCAGGCAGGTTGAAATCTCCTGCGACCGGTTTATTTTCGCAAGAACGAGCTTATGCCTGCGCAGACGTAACCATTAGTGTGTTGTTACCCTTAGTTGAGGTATTGGGTGATCTATACGCACCCAAATAGTACCGTCCATCCCAGAACCTCAGCCGTTAGCTATGCTGAAAAGATCGCCTCAGCTGTGTTTAAGATTTGGGACCCTATTGCTGGGTAAGGAATGTTAACAAAGTGGCGCACCGGCCCCCTTGTTAATGCACACACGATTGGATAAACAGCTGATGGGCAGGAAGTGAGTAATCCTCTTCTAAAGCATAAGGGGAAAACCAAGTTTTCGTAACATATATTACAGCAGGGTCGACGAGGACAGATAGAGGACGCAGGATATGCATTTTATTGTTTAGTGATCTAAGTAGGATAGGGAAAGAACACGTGGGATCTACTAGCTTTACGGTGCACGAAATGAAGCCGTTGATGCTTACCACGCTATCTGCAGTATTTATAGGAAGTAACTGAGAAGATATTGCAATGGGTAGTTGGGGTACGATGTGTATGGTGCCAAAATGAAACTGTCGCGGCTCATCCCCACCTGGTCGAAAATGCGTAGGTTGCGAAGTAGGTAGCAGTGGACGATTTGGCTTGTGTACCTGGACCGGCGGCATACTTCTGGGGGATGTAGCATGTGTTCCACAATCTGGATGCGCGTGAAGTTAAGCGCCGCGGTGTAGGTTGCCAAATGCAGTGCTCGCCGTAGGTGAATTGGTTGCGGTGGTGTTGCGCGTTGCCTCCTCAATAGCATCTGGGGTATTATTCGATAGAGTCCGTCTTGGTAGGCGGAAATACAAATCCCTTAACTCAGTATCAATGCGGAGTTGTTCCCAACCCAATATTATAGTGGGCGGGATTCTATTATGGTCTGCGCTCAGTTTGCTTGAAACTGGGAATTTATTGACACTTTTGGCCATACTCTCAACGTGTACCCAGTTTTCCGCAATACAGTTAACTTAACGATGGTGCTCTTAAACTTGCCCGTCGTATGCCATCCGGAAACCTAACTGCAATTGCGCTGAACTTCACACGGTCACAACCAGTTTGCAGCGTCTGACCTTTTACGGATCTTGGTGTATTTAAGGCATAATTAGGCGACATAACCATCGTATTTGACTTTAACTTTCCATCCTGGATGTCCACCTTAGAGTGGAACCCCTAGAAGCTTTTCGCGCTGCTGCTCACACTATAGTATGCTGTTGTTCCCTTTCAGTACTGACTCTTTAACCGTTCTCGTTACGGCCGTATTATTCAATCCCTTCACTTTTCGCTCCAGCTTTTAACGTTGAAGGTCTATTAGTCGGTATGTTGTCATACGAGAGCGGAAAGATTCTTCCTTTCTCATGATTAATCTGACTCCTAGTATCTCCCATCCTTGCCGTCCGTTTGAGTTGTACGCTGCACTGTAGATGTCCCTATCTTATCGGCTATTCCAGGTCCCATCCAGAGCTGGCTTTTCAACCTTAGTCTTGCTACAGCTGTAGTATATAGTAAGTTCTATTCTCTGCACAACTTCTTTGACCCTCTCACACCATCGCCCAGCTGGTTCGTTAGCAGCCGACTGCTAAACATGTTACGGTATTATTTTCAAGCGTCTCTAATCCGGCGTAAAAGCTCCACTGGCCTTCGTGCATGTTCGAATTATAAGCTCTACCAATGTCAACCGATTTCTCAAGCTACATCTTATTCGCGTATTTCACTACTTGCTATGTTCTTCTGATTCCCTCAACTCATTCAACTGTTAACGACGCTCGACACTCCCCGGTTACCACACTGGACAACTGTTGCGTAATCTAGGTCAATTCGGACAGCCTATGTCTTTTACCTTCAACAAATATAAATTAATAAATGAATATTATTCTCAGATATGCGAGGCACGCCCATGAGGGCATGACTAGGTAGATGCCACTTTACAGACGTTTTATGACAATTGTAAAAGTGACAGTAGAAAATTGTTCATATGTTCGTGATTGGAACGGTGCAATGGTGGAAATGCGAAACAGTAATTTGACTGTCGTGAGAGCAGGACTCATTTTTAGAACATAATCGGTCTGTCATACATTACAGTCATACCACGGCTACTAGCAGTGAGGTTACTGAATGGTCCGTTAGAAGATAACTGAAGGGCACGCTGGAGGGTGATATGAAAATATAGGGGGTTCATGCGTATGCAACGCAAGGATCAACGGTGAGATCACGGCAAATGACGGAACGAAAGTATACGCGTGAAATCGTAGAAAGAAGAGAAAACATGCCATGCAGATATAAAAGTTCCAGTGTAAGGTACTTAACAATAATAGCGATGTTAGTTGACCTGTCAATGTGAAGTTATGGGCTATGAATTTAATTGGCGGCGAGTCACAGTTCCCACGTTGCAGTGTTGCTGCACGGACATTGGTGGTGTTTACAGGGAGAAGGCTTGCCAGGCGAAAACGCACCACGTCCTGGAACACTGCCGCCAATCCATTGAATGGCAAGTCGTAAATTGCTGTTTCTTCTTGCGCGTTTATTCATCCGGTTATCCGCAGTCAAGTTGCGTCGCATTTTTCCGTCGGCTGATGCGTTGGGCGGGCTATGGTTCTGAAGAAATAATCGCAGATCCCCCGGGGTAAGTTGTAACCTTTATTAGAAATACAGGAAACCACGGCCAATTGAGCGGTCCAAGCGGGTTGAAAAGCTCAGGCTGGTCAATGGTTTTGACTTCGTATCGTCCGGAGTATGCGCCTTCCGAAGTCAAAAGTAGTGCTTCAGGCAAGTTATGGTGTTAGACAAACCGAACACAACCGTTCAAGCCTAGGAAGGCTTGTATCCGTGCAAATTACCGAACGAGTTGTTTGGTTATTACCTGGTAAAATGGGTTGTTAACCTTCTGCTCATGTCTAGGTGAATGAACCGTGTGCCTCGTATTGTTGTCGCAAAGATGGACAATTCCTTGGGTGCTTGTCTTCTTACCTGTGACAACCCCGAGGAAAAAAGGAAACGAACAGAAAAGCCACACAGATAGACGAAAGGAATGCATCTGTAACGCAGTCGAGCTATTGCAACGATGACTAAACTATTGTATCCCTAGACGTGCTTTTGTTATTTAACTATCACAGTTACGCACGTGTCAGGTGGCAACACACGATGAGAAGCGAGCAAAACAGGGATCAGTAGAGAAGGAAAGATATTTCCATATTCTAACTGAAGGTGAAGCAAACAGATTTTAAGGGGTCCTAATGCGCATAGGCCCAATCCATCGGAACCAGAGAGAAGAGGACGTGGTATGCGGAGTATGGAAAAGATTGTCACTCAGAAGAAGCGACAGGGAGGAGTTGCATCAGTGCTAAATTAGTAGGAAAGTAAGGCGGCAGGGAGGACAAACGCATGTAAGTTAGTCTCAAATAAAGAAAGAATGCAACAGAAAGGAAAGAAAGGAAAGAAGTAAGTGGATAAAACAGGTTCTATTGAGTAGAAGTGGAAAAGCGGACGATGTTCTTTAAGTGATGATGCATCCTGGTTAATAAAAAAGAAGGATGGATAATTCCCAGCCATGTAATGTAGGTAAGGGTGGCGGAGCGTTGCGCCGGAATGGGTAGATTGTATGGCAAGCACAGCAAAAGGGATGAGTGGCGCAGAGTATTGGGACTACAGAGCCTACACAGTTTATGCCTCTGATGTATGGAAACAATCAAAAAGGAGACTGGGCGGACGATGATAGATTAGAGCCAAGCCCAGAAAGTTCTCCTTCCAACTGAAAAAGGAATGTAAACATAGGGTGCGAAAAAGGAAAGAATGAGGTCTGGAATGAAAAGTATCTACTAGGCAGAAGTGAAAAAAACGTACAGTGATCTCGCGGTTTTGTGAACTGACCATTGGGTCTGTCGATGATTCATCGGTAAGGCCTCAGCAGTCGGAAAGAAGGAGACCATTGAAACGAGACTAGAATGCCGACTCATAGAGAGAAAGCAATATTCTTGTTGCCTGAATGTTAACATAGAACTTCGGCAGAAATAAACATGGTTAGTTTGTAAGCCGAACAGAATAAAAAAGATAAATCATGAACAGTAATGCTCTTGAGGTGAGAGTCACAGAGCATTAGGTTGGCGGAGCGTAGATCAGTTAGATCTCAGACTTCCGAGAGGGGTCAGGAAGCAGGAGTTTGTTTAGAGGAGACCGGTTTATGCAGCAAGACGAAGCTAGACCGCCCAATTAAGATGGGAATAACAGTAAGGATTGTTGTAAAAAAAGAAAAATTGCGGGACGACAGCGGATATATGAAAAGCCAGTTAGCATGCCAAGCGAAGTTCTCAGGCTGAGGAACTGTGTGTTGTGACTGCACAGCCTAGGTCGTTTGCGTCTCGGATGTCTGGAAACAGTCACAAAGTCGGAGAGTGGTCTTAAGAGGCTAGATTAGAGCCAGGCCCTGATAGCTATCCGTCCGATTGATAAAGCAATGCAAACAGAGAGCGAGAAAATGAAAGCATGTGGTCTGGAAGGAGGAGACTATTAAGCAGAAGTGGAACCACCTACAAAGATTTCGAGGTGTTGTGAACAGACCTTTAAACCTGTCGATGGTAAAACAGTATGGGCCCAGTAGTCGGAAGCAAGATGATGAAGAGGAGAGGAGGATTTAAGCTCATAGAGAAAGCCGTATTACAAACCTGAACGCTAACAGCCTTAGCAGCGTAGAATTGTTAAAGATGAAAGGGTATATACTAAGAATGAAGCACGAGCAGCAATGCTGGGGAGGCGAGGGATACAGAGCTGTGCTTTTGCAGAGACTAGATCAGTTAGACCTTAAGAACCGAGAGAGGTTAGAACCAGGTTACCTGGTTAGAACCAGATAAGTCAGACATAGAGTGCGAAAAGAAAAGTCTCCTTTGATGAAAAGAAAAAGCCAGCAATATGCTCTAGGTGATTTGAACAGACTGTTGTGTCTGCCGATCCCTGGTCATTAGGATCACAGCAATCGGTAGGAAGGCGTTCATTTAGCCGGGATTAGAATGTCAGTTTATAGAGAGGAAGCCGAGGTCCGGAACTTCTTGCGGAGCTGGGATTGGACCAGGAAAGAGATTTTGCCCGAGACTGGACATAACCCACAAGGACCTACAAAGAGCATGGCTGTACAACAAATGGATGCAACTTCACTCACTACCATGACCGTTGTGCAGTAATGATAGCTGGACATGGGGGCTTCACACTCCTGAAAAGTATACAAAAACCTGAAAAATCCAGACTCAAGAAACCGACATTCTGCTCACCTGGACACTCACAAAGACGGCTCTTCGTGAAACTCTCGCTCTGCGTGCGCCTCAGCCATTGTGGCGGCCCTGACCAAAGATACCTGATTAAATAACAGGAAATTGGAAGTCAATTGACTGCGGATAACCGAGGGTGAAATCGGTGGGCAAGCTGCACTGCCTGTTTTACATTAGTGTACAAAAGGAACTTCTGGCGGTGTTCCAGGACGTGGTGGGTTTGCGCCTGGCAAGCGTTCGCCCTATAAAAACCACAAATGTCCGCTTAACAACACTGTGACGTGGCAGATGTGACTCGCCAAGGAATGAAGTAACTGCCTACAACTACGTACCGGCAAGTCGACTAGAATCAAAATTTAATATTTTCCTGACACGTTCAATAGTAAGATACTCCCTGCCTACGTGTATCGTTTTCACTACACATGGCATGCCTCGACTTTTTACACTACGCCCGCCAGAACCTTATTCCTCATGATTACTTTTACAATTTCCAAGGCCTTTACAACTTTCGGCTTACTGCCGATTACATACATAGCAACGTGTTTGTTGCAAAACATAATTGCGTGTAAATGTTGCTCATGCCTGGTTTGGTGTGTCTCGACAAATTTGAGAATATACTGTTTACTTATGTATATTTTAAGTACTAAAGGAAATCACCCGCAGAATAGACATATAAAGGAAGAAAGGGATATAATAATAAGGATGAATCTTGGTCAACCATGCATTTGAGGTGTGGGTTACAGAACGTTACTTCGGCAGTGCCTAGAGCATTTACGTCTTAGAAGTCCGAGGTGATGCAGGAAGCAAGGGGCTATTCAGACTAGACAGGATACATCAGCAAGACACAGCTAGACCGCCAAAGAAGGATAGGGATAATAGTAATGAGTGTCATCAGAAACGAAGCAGTTTGAGACGAAAGTGGTTATAGGAAAAGGCAGTTAGCGGGCCGAGCAAAAGTTCACTGGTTGAGAAGAACTGTGTTGGGACCTCAGAGCCCAGATCGTTAAAGTCTCGGATATCTGGAGGTTGTCAAAAAACAGGAGACTGGTCAGACAACGCCGGATTAGAGTCGGGTCCGAAGCGTAACCTGTCCAACTGCAAAAGGAAAGCAAACAGCGTGCGAAAAGGAAAAGGCTCTATTAAGGAGAAGTGGAAAAGCCAGCGATATCCTCGGGGTGATGTGAGCAGACTAGTGAGTCTGCCCATCCCTGATCATTGGGGTCACAGGGCATCGTACATGCATGCTAAACAACGGATATGATGTATAACATATATTTGGCTATTCCATCGCTTTTCCACGACACAACTTTACCGAAACTACTAGATTTATACATTAACGTAGCCCTGTTCAATTTCCTCGGCGGTTTACTCGGTCCTTTTTCTTTCCACCCTGGTTCTCATGGATAACGATTTCTGCACGCAACACCTTTGAGGACATACCTAAGACGCTCACCCTGACACGGAATCACCACCAAACACCCAAATCATCCGCACTTCGCAATCCTGTTGCTCTAAAGAACCTAAAAACTAAGCAAATCAATACCACTCAAGTGAGTCGTCCGACTTCAACAGCTCAAAATACTTGCCATAGATTTCGAAGGAGAAAACTATACAAACCGCAGGAAACCAATTGGCGAAACATGACTGCGAATATCCGCGAGGATAATCGATCAAATGCGACCATATCAATCTTATTTCACCAGTCGGCAGTGTTCCAGGATGTGATGAGTTTTCGTCTGGCACGCGTTTCTCCTAAAAACAGCAATAAATGTTCGTTTAACAACACTGCGACATGGCAGATATGATAAGCCACCCAATAAAGTCACTGCCCCAACCCCGCATTGGCGAGTTGACCGCTGCCACATTTCACAAATTCTGTGCACCTATCGGCTCTCGTACGACTAAGCCTACATATATACTTAGTGACATGCCGCTATGCATAAAATACTTTTGCAGTTCTTTCCTTATGCTTCACTCACCCGACCCGCACTGTGCACACAGACTAACAGGAATAGTTCCTCATAAATGTAGTCCACATTACTGATCCGATGCTTATCTCTGCACCCCGCATTCTGTGAAGATAGACTTCATACAAGCTTTGGACCTTGTGGGCCCACACTACGAACTTCAGCTGTACTACTCCCGCTCTTGCTCCTGCTAACCATGCTCTCATGTAAATTGTTGCAAATGCCGACCATGCCCAAAGACGTGTCTCGATTTGACGAGAATACGGTATTTATGTATGTATTTATATGTTTAGGTGAGTGTCTAGATATGGTTCAACCGCAAGTCCGCTTAGCACTAGTAGCTGTAGTTTAACCACGGTGCTGTATAACAGGGTACATGTCAGTCGTCGGTCCTGTCCAAAGCATTAGACTCTTGTTGTCTATAGCCTGTTTTGAGGCTCGGATTTTTCGTAGCCCAATTTTGCTTCACTTCAGCGGCTCGAAAGTAACTTGGGGTAGCATCGTTGCATTCGCGGTTGTTCACGGTTAGCTATGAGCGTAAGCAAAGCTGCCTCATCATTTACATTCAGTTTGATGGGAGCCCCAAATTCGGTTACACGCTTGGTCCATCCTTGAATCTGCAGTGCATTCTCTGCAAGGTCATTAACCGCAATGATTACACGTGTTAATGCGTCCACCGATATATCTTCTGGAACACTGAACAGTAGTGTAATACAAAATCCATCCCCGCAAGCAGCGTTATTTGGTGCTGGGGCCACCGCTTTTCTTATTTTCAAAGTAGGTGTTGTTGACCCCACCGGCTCAGGTGTACTCGGTATTGTCGTCCATAAATGGGGACTATTGACTCGAGGCGCCTGCGGCTGGGTCCTCTGAGTGCAGGTTATGCTGGACTCGCTTCGACCATTTTAGAAGTTTCCTAAAATAGCAGAGTTAACTAGGCTTTTAAAGGTTGCACTAGAGTTTCGTCAAACAATCGTCCCTTCGGGTTTAGCGAATCGAGTTGTAGCAGCAGCTGAACACTGTGTTTTAACTAGCGCGTTTCTTAAATTGTTCTTATGTTGGCCGTTTTGATCCTTCTATAATATTGTTTTTATGAATAGTACTGGTCTAAGGGCTTGCAGACGCTTCTAAGCGATCAAGCACTCCAGTGTCCATATCAGCTGAAATGTCAAAGTCTACAGTAGATGATGCACACAGGTTTTCACGCGCCGGACAGTCGTCACAGTTCGCCTGAACACCTCTGGTCTGTGCCGACCGCTCATTTAGGCTATCCTAACGGCGCCGGAAAGCCTTGCTTTTGCTGTTACGGACTTCAAGTCAAAGAACTCCATGCGGGTTCTAAATTCTTATTGATTTTGAAGAAAACTGAGTGCCGATCTCTCATTACCGAACTAGACAAAATGGGGCACTGAATTTCCGTAACCTATTTCGCAGCCTAATACAACTCAGAAGGTTGTGTTCCAAACCACACACTATCAGTAACCTTTTGTGAATGGTATGCGGTTTTAGGCTATCTGGTACCTCATACCCCACTACACCCTTAAGATATTTTAGCCGATTAATCACTTCGGTGCACAGCGTGTGCAGGAACCTCCTATCCAACTCCGCTTGCTTAGTCTCCATACAGTCCTTGGGGTGAACCATGGTGGCCACGGCTCCCAGTCTATCTGTAAAAGGTACCATTGTTTTGAAGATCATGTTGATCTTCCCTATCTCACTTTGCAGCTCAGTCATTTGCGAACCCAGAAAACTATCTTTAAGGTTAATGGTACATGGTATGGTTGTGCAAGCCAAGTGCTTGCGGATAGGTTTAGCTATGGCCCCGGGGTCGTATTCATGGTCACACATCCTTGTTGGTGATGCTAATAGGACGTTGATCGACCATGTCCGAAGGAAGTGGTGATAGAAAAGAATAGATAACGGCCGAAAAGCTGTGTTTAACTAAAAGAAACGGGTTAAAAGCACTTGAGAAGTTTAGCTCGAGAGATCAAAGGCATTAAGAAGCCTGAAAAGCTTGAGGGCGAGACAAAACAGACCTGCTTACCGGGTACAGCACCCATCTTTGCTCCAGAATTGCTTGGAAATGTTGATCAAGCCTGAGTTGGTAATAATCGATGAATTCGAGCATAGAATATTTATTTATTTATGGAAGCCTTGTCGATGGATATACTTTTGTGTTAAGGCGGATTACATATTAATCCCACGGGTACGTTATTCGCGTTTGCGAAACTTTGAGTTCACTCACCTACTTACCACAAACCGTTCCGAGGACTTGCCAAGCCTGGGTATTTTATTTGTATTGTCCCATCGATACCATGGTTCTTTTAGCAAGAGGACCATGTAACTACACTTCGGAATAAGGATTCCAACAGATAACCTTTCACCTCAAGAAAAGCGATGGAGGGATTCCACGTTACTGTAAATATGAGCTGGCTGTAACCGACTAGGCAAACCTTCTAAGTACAGACCCAAGCGTTCAAAGTAGTGATATTTGAAAACTCAGCGGTAATAACTTATGTGACACTTAGTAGTTTAATACGTGATTGCTTTGGCTGCCCGCAACTTGTGAAAAGTCTTCAACGCGTTCCGTCGTACAGTAGATGAATTCCACAGTTGATCCTCATGCTTGCAATATTTTTGGCTGCATTCCTCTTCACGAAGACCTGTTTTTTAATAAATACATATTTTATTCTCGACTGTGCGAGGCACGCCCATGGAGGCATGATCAGGTATGTGCAACTGTACAGACATTTATGGTAACTGTAACAGTGACAGTAGCAAATTGTTCATACAAATAAATAAATAGTTTATTCTCAAATTCATTGAGACACACCAAATCAGGCGTGATCAAGGTTTAAAAGCAGTTGTGTATGACGACGATACTTCGGGTCCAATCGTGTGTAGTTGAAACGGTCAAGGCACTATAAGTGCAATGTAACCGTGCTTGTAGACGGAGAGTAACATATTCTTGCATGTGTCGGGAAGAGTTGAGATATGAGTCTAGTCGACTTGCCAGTATGTACTTGTGGGCAGTGACTTTATTCAGTGGCTAGTCACATCCGCCACGTCGCAGTATTGTTAAGCAGACATTTGTGGCTTTTATAGGGAGAACGCTTGCCAGGCGAAAATCCACCACGTCCTGCAACAATGCCGTAAAGCATTTTGAACATTAATGTATGACTGGCAAAGCCGTTTGACGACTGATTTCATATTCGGTTATTCGCAGACAAACGGTTCCTAATTTCCTCTGTTAGTTGGACAGGCAATTTGCTCGGGGCCGCCATGATTGTTGAGGCCGGTTGAGGAAGGGAGCATCGCGAATAGTCGTCTTGTTGTGTGTCCAGGTGAGCAAAAGCTCAAATTTGCTGCTGTCCGGCTTTTTCAGATGCATAGTGTATGGAAGTATGAAGATATGCCCAGTTCTCTATAATGGACAAGGATTGTGGCGATTGTAGTTGGGTCCCTTTGGTGTTCAACCATGCTCCATGTAAGTCCTTGTCGGTGGTTACGTCCGTCTTGGGCGGAAATTGTTCCTCAGTCCAATCCCAGATCTCCAAGAAGTTCCGGACCTCGGAGAAAAGGGAAAGTGAGGGACAACCGAGAGAAGACCGCAAAAGCAGACATGGAGTTAAACATTGTTAAAGTCTTATGTTACAACATTTGGTCTTGAGAAAAAACATGTACATTGTGCAACAATAATTATGCTGAAAGTGCCTTTTGAATATCCTATGGAATCCTTAGCCGTATGGGTGGATTGCTAACGCCTGCGTAGAGACAAGAGCGTTGTACCAGTAAGTAACCTACGAAATATCGGTTTAGGGTGAGCCAAATGTTGCGTGGGGAAGAGCAAAGAGAGTCAGAAGATTGGTGGCGATGGCAAAGTGCATGAACAGCAAGTAGTTAGCGTAATACGATAGGGAGCGCAGAATAAGTGAAAATAATTAGGTTGTGCACCTTTTAATCACCGTACGCCAAGGCTGTAGGTACCGTCTGCCAGCGTTATGCATTCCAGCTCCATTAATCATTTTCGGTAGATTTGGGTCCCGATAAATGGTGAGCGCGTGGAAAAGCGAGGAACAGCGATGACGGTAGAAATGCAGAAAAAAGCTTTTTGTTATGCTTTCCGGTAATAATAAATGAAAAGAATATTAAAAAGGATATCTGCTACAAGTGGACAGCAATCCGGCGTAATCAACTGGAAATCATCAAGGTAGAATATAACCAATATATCTGATTACCAGATGACCTCGAGCGCCAACATTAAATGGCTTTATGCGCAGACAAAATTTAAACCAGTTAATTAGCAAAATTGTTCCTAACCATAAAAAGCAGACATCCTTACCAGATCAATGCTTGCACGCTGTGCACTAATGGAGCGAAATTACGGCAATATCTGCAGTATTTCCTGATTTGTGAAGCTACTGCCAGTACCGTAGCCAGAAATATTGTTGCCAATGCTGTATAACTTTCCCAGCATACATGGTGAAAATAACAAATACTATAAAAGGTGGCTCAGTTCTATATAAATAAATAAACGGTATATTCTCTGAAAAACGAGACACACCTCTAAAGGCATGATCAAATATGCATACAAGCCTAGCTTCTTTGGAATATTAAAACATTTCT
>CALYDF020006757.1:0-13104 GCA_944474145.2 Dicrocoelium dendriticum
GCCTTGAGGATTGAATATATCTACTCGCCGATGGTCACGGTAAATAAAATGTTCTCCCTGCTATCATTTCCTTTGCATATTACCTTAAATCTCACTTTATTTTAAACTTGGTTTACCTCTTTGTGTGAATATCAGATTTAACAAGTTGATCATATTTTTTTTGAAGGATGTTTCTGAGAAACGTAAGTATCGTATAAAGCAGAAGTCACGATTAAACTCCACACGAAAACCTGCCTCGACGGGGAATCGAACCCCGGTCCACGAATTTCCGGTCCGTTGCTCTACCACTGAGCTACCGAGAGCTGACGATTAGGTGCGGAATTTAACACGTGACTTCTGCTTAGTGCGCGACGTATTGCCATTGAGCTCACAGTAACTGTCCTGGTGTTGCAGATCGGCTCACTCACTCGTCACTTCCCAGTGGACCGAAGTAACTGTCCATCCGAAGTCCAAAGGGCGATGGTAGATTATTTGAAGGATGTTTGTGAGAAACGTAAGTATCGTAGAAGGCAGAAGTCACGATTAAACTCCACACGAAAACCTGCCTCGACGGGGAATCGAACCCCGGTCCACGAATTTCCGGTCCGTTGCTCTACCACTGAGCTACCGAGAGCTGACGATTAGGTGCGGAATTTAACACGTGACTTCTGCTTAGTGCGCGACGTGTTGCCAATGAGCTCACAGTAACTGTCCTGGTGTTGCAGATCGGCTCACTCACTCGTCACTTCCCAGTGGACCGAAGTAACTGTCCATCCGAAGTCCAAAGGGCGATGGTAGATTATTTGAAGGATGTTTCTGAGAAACGTAAGTATCGGATAAAGCAGAAGTCACGATTAAACTCCACACGAAAACCTGCCTCGACGGGGAATCGAACCCCGGTCCACGAATTTCCGGTCCGTTGCTCTACCACTGAGCTACCGAGGGCTGACGATTAGGTGCGGAATTTAACACGTGACTTCTGCTTAGTGCGCGCCGTATTGCCAATGAGCTCACAGTAACTGTCCTGGTGTTGCAGATCGGCTCACTCACTCGTCACTTCCCAGTGGACCGAAGTAACTGTCCATCCGAAGTCCAAAGGGCGATGGTAGATTATTTGAAGGATGTTTCTGAGAAACGTAAGTCGCGCACTAAGCAGAAGTCACGTGTTAAATTCCGCACCTAATCGTCAGCTCTCGGTAGCTCAGTGGTAGAGCAACGGACCGGAAATTCGTGGACCGAGGTTCGATTCCCCGTCGAGGCAGGTTTTCGTGTGGAGTTTAATCGTGACTTCTGCTTTATCCGATACTTACGTTTCTCAGAAACATCCTTCAAATAATCTACCATCGCCCTTTGGACTTCGGATGGACAGTTACTTCGGTCCACTGGGAAGTGACGAGTGAGTGAGCCGATCTGCAACACCAGGACAGTTACTGTGAGCTCAATGGCAATACGTCGCGCACTAAGCAGAAGTCACGTGTTAAATTCCGCACCTAATCGTCAGCCCTCGGTAGCTCAGTGGTAGAGCAACGGACCGGAAATTCGTGGACCGGGGTTCGATTCCCCGTCGAGGCAGGTTTTCGTGTGGAGTTTAATTGATCATATTTGTTATTTATAGCAGTGCGGCCACGGCCTTTTTGGATAAGTCGACGGCGATCATTATTCCTTAACCGAACTGTTTTTTATTCGTTTACCTTTAATTTCCTGGTTGTATATGAGACGAGTTGTTGCTGTACAACGTTCGACGGAACGTGTCTTTCCCACTACATTGCAGTTGGAGAACAGAACCAGGACACTAACTGTTGTTTTGGAGTCTAAAGTTGTTTGGGCACCTCGATGCTATGGAACGCAGTGATCAGCTTACTCCTTATGCGACAAAATCCCTTAGAAATGTGCGGACAATGCGTCTCCATCTTTGTTTATTATGTTCTTGCCATCCATTAATCAAACAACCTATCAGCAATACCGAAGGGGTGAAGACAATTAACTGTTTATAGTGGTTACTTCCTCGAATTGAACAAAACGAGCAGTTGGAGTTTGGACAGTGGAAAAGAAGATTGTCATAGTCCACGATACGATTAATGGCGAGCTGAAACGACACAAAGAATAGCGGTATTTAATGAACACAACGTTTATAGCCGAATGAATGGTCGGACGTTCTATTCACACAACCAAACAGCCGTTTGGCAGAAATAAAAATGGGCAAGGTGTACGTTTATTGCTGGAACGTACAATCACGCTGGACTAATGGGCACCCAGATGCTACCTAGAGAGGATGTTTCTGGCGCCGTTCAGGTTGCTAGGATATCGTCGATGTAAGGATAAGTGAAATCCAAGCATCTGGTGACGGAATCGATGAGTCGTTGAAGTCTGAGCTGCGTTGCAATGACTGAAGGGCATGTGTAAAAAATTCGAAAAGCCCAGGTGGTGTGATTACGGCGGTCTTCGGTATATCTTCCCCGGTGACGGGGAGCTTGTGATAGGCGCAAATCAGATCGATTTTCGAGAACACACTGGTGCCACATAGGTTTATCGGGATCTTTTACATATGAAGAATAGGATATCAGTCCAGGATGTTTACATTATTGGTGCATTAATCGCCACATGGACGTTTGTCTCCTGACTTTTTGGGCACCGTGTGAAGCGGCGATGTCCACGGGTTACTGGACGGGCGAACGATGCCTTGCTCTGAACGGGCAATCTTCTGCTTGTCGGCGCTCATTCGCTTGCATTTCGCTTATACTGCGGATTTTTGGTACTTACATGCTGCTTTGCGGCATCTGTAGCTGATGGTGATGTGACTGTTGCACGGAAAACTTGCACGAAAGTGCTGATGCATGTGACCAATAGGAATACTCGGCTGGTTAGCGTATACAAGACCGATTGGCTCGATGTCTATCAAAATGTCTACAACTGTTAGGTTCGTGTACGATCGTTCAGGTGACGGTGTGTCTTATCTGCTAGCAAGTCGAAGTGTTTCAGGAAGTCAGGGCCAATAGTCAACATCCTGATATCCACAACGAGGAATTTCCATTTAGAGGAACGTTGCATGTTTAAATTAAACATGCACAAGCGTTCGTTACATGTGCACGAGAATGATGGTACCGTCTTTTGCGAGCAATGAACGAATCGTCTTCTCATTTTGGTCTTATCGCGATGAAGAACGCTAACTTCGGTACCAGTGTTCATCAAGGAGCGAACTTCCGTTTCTCGATCGGTAACGAAGAAAAGGCTATTGTTGCGACTAGCTATGCCCTGCGTGCCGGCTGGCCGGCAACTTGCGCGAGAAAGATTTGGCGTTTTTGTCAAATTGTCTGTGATGCCAGCATTAAGTAGGAGGTTTCTTAGCCGAGGATCTGCAAGGAGATTTCTAACGTGATAAAGGAAATCGACTCATGGAACAGTACCTTATAGGATTACTGAAAACTACCATTTCGTCAAGACATTTACTTAGCGTAACAATTACTGATGCTAGTTGCGTCATGTTGTCTTCTGGGGTCGACTGAGTGTGCGTGATTCGGCTGTAATATTCATAAATACGGTCGGCTAGCTGAGATAAAAGCGCATCTGCAGTAGCGTAGAGCACGTTACACATCTCGCGTGGGATGCAGCGATGCCACACCTCTTTGAGAAGGAAGTCGTCAACTGTGGCGGATTTAGCTAAACTCTGCATCTTACTCAAGTGAAGTGACCTCAGATCAACCAGCTCGGTTTCGCGGAGTAACTTTGTGACGCGTTCGCACTCAGACATACGAATCCGGTTTAAAATGGCAGTCTTTATTTCCTCGTGAGTCTTCTGCGGTCGGGACAGCTCCAGAATGTCATCGATATCGTGGACCACTTATGGAGGAAGTGATGAAACGACGTAGGTAAATGTGGTCTTCTCATGTATGATAACACGCAACGAAAATATGGGCTCGAGTTGAGCGCACCAATTCTTCCGATTGCCCTCGCGCATTGATAGAATTGGAATCGTAACACTAACAGTGACAACTGCGTCTATAGGATTAATGCCCGTAGCAAAAAAAACGTGTAAAACTGGTGAAAATAAACCCGTCAGTCAAAATATGGGATAGTAGAGAACATGAATGGAGTTAGTGACCAAATTTGGAAAAATGGTTAGCAACGGACTTCACATAAATATTTAAAGTTGGGATCACCAGTTTTAACCAAATCAATGATCAGACACTATGTTCGCACAACCAACCAACCATGTAGAAAAATTAAAAAGCAAATAATGATAGGCGTGGCATACAGTGATTACCCAAACGTACAACCAAGCTAGACTGACGGACACCCAAGAGAAGCTAGCTGGGGAGATATGAGAGTGTTCCAAGATTACCGTATGCGTGTGCACATAAACCAAAGTGATCAACAATAGACGAACAAACTGCTGAATTATCCTGGGTACAAAATGGGACTATAATTTTGCAAAATTTCACGCATCATACGACAATCGTTCAATAAAATTTACTTGTCGCTACAATTCTGACAAAATGTGTGATTTCATCTGGAGGCAAAGTGCGTTTTCAGCATAATTCCGTAACACCAACCTGTCGTCTGGTCCAAATA
The DNA here is from genome assembly GCA_944474145.2 of Dicrocoelium dendriticum. Classification (NCBI taxonomy): domain Eukaryota; kingdom Metazoa; phylum Platyhelminthes; class Trematoda; order Plagiorchiida; family Dicrocoeliidae; genus Dicrocoelium; species Dicrocoelium dendriticum. Next base: position 4,549 of record CALYDF020006757.1, read on the forward strand.
GTCAGGAAATATACTTTCGAATTGAAACGTGTGCAACTAAATGCACTTCCATACGCAGCATTCATATATGACAAGTGAATCGGAGACAACAGGGGCCCGTCCGTGGGTTACGGATAAAAAGGTTGCATGCACGGTCTGCATTTGCACGAATGTTCACCATTGTCAAAATGTTCATTCGGAGTCCGAGTTACATTGTCATTGGTAACAAGCATACCCGAGAGGGAGGTAACCACCCTGTGAGAACTCATTATTTCAATGTGAAAAATGATTCGAGCTAACGGGGTACAGTCGAGGCACTCGCCTCCACCCCGTGACATGCATACCCACCTTGTTGGCTAGCAAACTGAACTATCCGCTTATGTAGCTGTTCTGAGACGTGAATATTCCTGGGTTGAAGCAGATGGATCTTGGCTGTTGCCCGCCTGAAAACACCGCAACACTCAACATTCTGCTACAACTGTGCTCCCAGTGATCGAATTGATCGAGGTTCACTTCAGTGCGGTTCGTGGCTCACGTTATGATTGCGCGTCGCAAGCTATCCACACAACGAGTCATCATCATCATCAATCCACGTTGGCCGAAGGTGACAAACGCACCTCAGTTAATGTGTCGCAATACACAAAAGTGAATTATTAAGCAGTGTAGACTTAAAAGCTATAAAAACGTTTAAGACAAATGGTTCCCCTTTATAATTCCAAACAGGAAAGCAGAAGACGTAGATTGTAGCGCATATCCGGAGCTTTATATAATCTCCTTGACATTGTTGGTTGTTCACCTACACATCATTGCTGCATTTGTGATTGGTAAGAATGCACGAAATGGCGACCTCATCTCACAATCTACGTCTTCCTATTTTCCTGTTTGGAACTATAAAAAGTAACAATGCGAATATCACATTTTTGATGGTTGTTGAAAGAAGAAGCTAAAAGGAAGCGGAGGGGCAAAGCGACTCACAACACAAACACAACTGAGGTCGACTCTTCACCATGATTGATTCTGACTTCATATTTCTTGTAAGGGACAAATTACGTGACCTACCAATTGCCCCAGATGCTGTGCGAACCGAAATGCTTCGTGACCCAATACTCAAGAAGGCCCCACGGTTCCACAGAACCAGTTGGCCACGTACATGTTCATCAGCCGAATTGCAACAGTACTATCAAAGGAGACATTCACTATTTGTTGTGTGACGACTGCATACCATTTTCGAACAGAATTGTCATCCCGAAGGTCCTACAATGGCGCGTACTTCGGCCATTTCATGCAGGACATCCTGGTATCAACTTGATCAAGGCGCTTGCTCGCCTCTTATTGGCAGACAGTAGGAGGAACTAGCCGAACGCTGCCAAGCTTGTGTCGGCACTTTAAAGACACCAAAAAATAGCGACGCTTCATTCATGGCTAACACTCACAAAACTAGTGTCGTACTTGTCTGGATCTCGCAAGACCGCCAAAGCTTCCTTATTGTTGTCGGCTGCTACAGCAAAGGTCTCAAGTGTTTCACATGGAGAACACAACAACTAATGCCACTATATCAAAGGTCCGGTAAGTCCTTAGCAGGTTTGGTTATCCAGAAACACTTGTAACAGACAACGGTACGCAGTTCACTTCGGCAATATTCACTGAATTATACCGGCAGTGCGCTGTCCCACACATTCGTCCACTAGGTTTTCACTTACAATCAAATGACCGAACGGAGTGGCTCGTGGATATTCTGTTGGGCTCTGCTCCTATTTAAAGGAGGAGGGGTGTATAGGGGAAGCGAATATTCACCCTTCAAGTGTGCATAAAGCACCTCTTGAATTGACTTGATTTGACAGACTTTCCTGTATCGGGCCACATCAACTCCGCATGCAAGGAACGGAGTTTCTCCAATAGAAGCGCTAATAAACAGGTGACCCTGTAGGCTATTCGAATCCCTTCGACAGGCTCTAGGGTCCTTTTATGGTGAAAAAACGCAAAACTATAATAAATATAAAAATAACGTATCAGCTGTACTCCGCAACGGCGCTTCGCTGTCGCGCGACCACCACCAGTCGCGCGCGGGCTGAGTATACCGCGAGGACGCCCACCCCTACGCGGATTCGAACCGTTGACCTTATGATTGCAAACCAAACGTGCAGACCACTCGCCCACCGGCCGACACGCAAAACTATAGCAGGAATTCAATCGGTGGCATATAGAAAATCAACGCTCGTTCATGCTTAGAGATCCCATGCTTGCACGTTGCTAGCGGAAAGTACGACCGAAGTGCAGACTATGTGATTTCAACTGTGACATTCTGTTTGGATCGGAAATCTGGGCCATCCATACAAATCCAATACGCCCAACACTGTGCCAGGTAGAAACGAGGAAACCATCAGAGCCACCTTTTGATCTCTTCATGGATCGTTTCAACTTACTGAAGATCGACAAAGGGAGTTGCAGTCGTCCGAACGATGCAGCTGTTATTCCAGAGCCAACTGCGAAAGCATTTTAACCCAGGGTGGACCGACAAAGGAAAACTGTCTTTAAGACTGCAACACAACCTTTGTGTTTCACCTTACACGGCAGCCACGATTTCAAAAGAACATCTATCCGGAATAAGGTAACATATCTCGGCAGAACTCATTATTTCAGTTTTAAAAGGGCTTTGGCTAATGATATCCAATCGAAGCATCAAGACCACTTCAACCGGAATCGAATAGAAAGGCAAATATAACCACACCTGCGATGCACATGCCCATGTTCAGGGTAATAAACTAGACACTTGAAATAGTAAAGAGCAAAGGGGTAATGTTTTTGGACGGGCTTTATATTGCAATTATGTTTGGTGATTGTGAACAAGGGGCTGGGTTGGAAGTTTGAGATTGGAGAATGAAACCGTGCGTGGTCTCACAATAGTAGGCATTCGTATATTCTCTACATTCATAATAGCTATTTACACATTACCTTTCGAAAGCTTCACCTGTGCTGTTGTTGGCTTCCTGTTTTATCAAGCACTGTGAGACTGAACAGTAACGGCGTTTAATCGCTATTTTACATGCGGTAGCTAACTGCACTGGGCGGCACTTTACGAACGCATTCGAAAGCATTCACACTATATGTACATTTGTTTAGGGCGTAAGCACTATCAATCTGGTTGTTCGGGTAAAAAATGCCAATTATCGGTTGTCCTATTCTCCAGCACAATCATAGGAGACAACAGTCTACCAATTATAAGCTCAGCTGGCATAAGGCGCCGAGACCACAAGCTCTCACTGTGAGAGTTTACAGTTTGGATATGGTGAGTTATTTTTACAATATAACACCGACCAAAAAAGTATTTGCAGACAAAGTAGAAATTTGCAAACATTGACATATCACTGATCCTAGTGGTAGGTTTATTGTCTTCCATTCATGACCTGCCCTAACTTTTTCAACACCATATTCGACTGATCTCAACCTTCTTCTCATAGGGCTGAGCATTCACACTCCTGGGCTTAATCAACTTACTACTTCTTGAGGTTCGTCGCAACTTGACTCAGTCAGGTGGCCATTGCATCTCCAGAAATGCGGTTTCCAAGTAGGTGCAGGCGACTTCGCGGGATGCCCAGTCCACGCGCAACTAGTGGTCATCACGTAGCAGCGAAGCGTCGGTACGGTAAGCCGGTGTACTGCGGATATCTTCCTTAACTCCTAACGTTCGCACCGCGTCTTTTTTGGCTCCTACCGAACCATACACTACCGTTGACTCCCAATAATCGCATTATTAACATCTATATGTAGTTCACATTTCAATATCCTCTGTCAATCTCCATTGGTCAACTTCATCAAAAAAACCCAATTAAATAGTAATCGGTGACGTACTAAATTTGTTTGACGAATGATTTGAGATTAGGATGAGAGGGAACGGCTAAGAATGACCCACCGACTGCACGATTTCACGATATCCGGAACAGTATCTAATCGCTGGTTTGGCCGAGCAAGCCAGATTTCGTCGAGGTCGGGGCTGCATCGACCACATCTTTACCTTGTGTCAATTGTTGGAGCACCACCATGTTTATTGGTGACCCACCGTTGTCGTGTTTCTTGACAAAAAAGTGCCTTCGACTCAGTCGATCGACGTGCCCTTTGGGACTGTCTGCTGAGAAAAGGTGCGCCTGATAAATATGTAAACATTATCTAAGCGCTGTACGCGCATAGTTCAGGCAGAGTGAGGGTTTATGACAAACTGTCGTCACCCTTCAGTATCACCAGTGGTGTGAGACAAGGTTACCCGCTGTCACCTTTCCTCTTCAACTTCGCTATTGATGAAGTCATGGAAACAGCGTTCGCTGGGCACGACATAGAAGGTGTGAAGCTACTTTCTGGTGAGCGACTTCTTGACTTGGAGTATGCACACGATATTGCCCTAATCTGTGACAGCTCCCAAACATGCCAACCAGCACTGGACCGATTAGCACTGGCTGTAAATCGTTTTGGGCTCTGCTTTGCTCCATCAAAATGCAAAGTACTTCTCCAAGATTGGCAGGGACCCAACCCTGCGCTAACGCTTGGTGGTGATCTGCTAAAAGTCTTTCAGGACTTCAATTAGCTGGGCAGCTATATTAGCGCCCGTGGGATTGAAGATGAGGTTCACAACCGTATAGCAAAAGCCCGAGGTGGTTTTACCAATCTCCGCCACCTGTGGCGCAGACGCGACATTACTCTCGCCCTGAAGGGCAGAGTTTATAACGCAGCCGTCCGTTCAACTCTCCTATATGGTTGTGAAACCTGACCCATCAGGTCGACAGACATAAAGAGGCTCGTCACATTTGATCATCGCTCCCTTCACAGCTTAGCTCATTTCTGGTGGGAGCACCGCGTGAGCAATGAGGGTGTTCGGCGTCGCGTATTTGGTGCAGGAAGAGTGAGTGAACCGTTCAGCACCATTATATCATGCACCAAGCTCCGATGGCTGGGCCACGTGTTGCGCATGCCAGCACACCGACTTCCGCGACGTGCATTGTTTGCGCGTTGTGGGTGCGGTTGGAAGAGGAGGAGCGGAGGCCAAGCGATGACTTGGTCGAGAGAGATGAAAACCCTCACTTCGAAGTTGGCGTCGGTTGGTGCATCCCGACTATCTGGCTGGGGTCCTAAGGACGGTGAACACGTTTGGTTAGATACACTTGCTGATATGGCTTGGAGCCGGCACCAATGGCGTTGATGTTGTGATTTCCTTTGTCCATTCCCCTCCTTGCTTAGCATCCCCCTCCAATCACAATCTCACTCGTTAGGCATAATATGACTTTTTACGGCACGATAACCAGCTGTTAGCTCTCCGGAACGATGTCCATCCGTTACTGTGGACTCAGCGGGCGTGCCACTGTTTGTTTTCCTTTTCTTTTTTGTATTGCGGCACAATAGCTGAGGTGTTTTCCACCTACAGCTAACGTGTATAATGATGATGATGATGATGATGATGATGATGATGATGATGATGATGATGATGATGATGGTTTGGCCGATCCCGGGACGCCTACTCAGGGAGACGAAATACATCTGTCTAACTGCTGAGCTGTCTTGCCACATCGTTGGCTGTTAACCTAAGTAACGGTAGTAATAATAAACAGCACACTCCGTGGCAGCCACCTTATATATATGAAAGGAATCAACTTGGCTATAATAGGCGGTTCGACATCCATAGGCACTCCAACACATCGGATAAGTTCATTTCGGTTGATCAACAAGGATCCGAACACCGAAGTGTGGCAGATCCAATTTCCAATACGCACTGTAAGAATAACGATAAATACCACCATTAGCATAGTGGGAATGGGTACGAATAGAATGTAGAGTAAATGAAAGCAAGAAGAGAATGCGTTAAACTAATCAGGATGATCAAGAACAAAAGACCGAGGTTAAACAATTGTTTTCGATGATTCATATTCAGACCCGTACAATCATATGAGTGAAATAGCAATACGCGTAAGACAGCGACTTACACACTACAGCCTTCGTGACACCTTTCATTTCATCGAAAGCATCAAAGACCGCAACATCGGTAAGAAAGTAATGTTTTCCTTGGATGTTATATCGCTTTTCACCAACGTGCCACTTTTCGTGACGATCGATTACCTTTGCTCCTACATAGAAGAAACGAAAACAAGTATATGCATGCCGTTGCCTGACTTGAAAAGCCTCCTTCTGCATTCCACTTGGAACGTACAGTTCCTATTCAATGGCACTTACTACCGACAAAAGGATGGTGTAGCTATGGGATCGTCATTGGGTCTGTTGTTAGCTGATGTCTTTATGGCGAAATTAGGGAATACCAAGTTACATGCGGAGATGGCGGCCTTTGAATGTTACCGCCGCTATATGGACGACATATTTGTCGTGGCCGACCTTGACGCTGTTATTGACCCTTTTAATCGGGTCCACGCATCATTGCAGTTTATCTACGAAAATAATTGAACGATCAGTTGCCATTTCTTGATGTGCTGTTAAGGGCAGACGGCTCGATCCAACGGCAGGTCTACAGGAAGAAAACCTGGAGTGGCCAGTATACCAACTTTCACAGTTTCTTTCCGTTGAGATATAAGCGAAACCTAATTCGCTGTTTGACCACAAGGGCCTGCAGGATCTGTTCTGAAGACAAGTTGGATAATGAGTTGACGTTCGTTCATAATTTTCTGCGCTTAAAAGGATATGCTGATCGTTTCATTTTTAGGAACATGCAACCTGCGACCTGTTGCAGGTTTAGACAGCAGAGAAAAAAGAACTTTTCATATGACTACCCTTCAAGGGAGACGCCGCTGCTGAGCGTGTAACTAGAAGCCTTTCAACAGGTGTCAAGTCAACTTTCCCAGCAGCCAAGCTTAGGTGTACCTTTTCAACGGAGCCACACATTCGTATTCACAACAAAGACAAGTTACCGACGATGACCGCTTCTATGGTAATTTATCAGTTCAAGTGCGCCTGTGGCGTCACTTACATCGGTCGAGCGGCGCGGCAGTTGTCGAAGCGCATTAAGGAACACCTACCACGCTGGTTTCGTCCAGGCGGTACTGGGGCTATAACTAGCTCTGTTATGGCTCATCTTTTTGATAGTGGGCATGAGGTTGACCCAATCAGTGCCCTTGGAATACTATACAAGGTCCCTCCACTCCAGTCGAAAGACCTGCGCCTCCGTACCCTTGCTACTGCCGAGGCAATCAGCATTCGATTGTGTCAACCGCTTTTGTGTGCACAAAAATAGCTGATCGAAGCTGTTAAGGTACCTTAGTCAGCCAAAACGGATCCTTCTGAGAGCAACTGTAATTGTGCAACTGCACCTCTGTCCCAGTTTGCCGTTTGTTACTGGTTCATGCCTTTGGTCGGTACGTGATCAGTCTCATTTGAACTGATCGTTAATCCACTTTTATACCCATTACTATTTCACTCATATGATTGTACGTGTCTGAAGATGAATCATCGAAAACACTTGTTTACCTTCGGTCTTTTGTTCTTAATAATGAAATGGGAATTTTCCAGTTACTGTAACCAGAATGAAACGAAAATTAACAGCCAGATGAAGGAAGCCGAATGCAGGAACGCCACTGACTCAATAACTGCACCATGTCTGGCACGGTCTCCAACCATTGCTGTGGATGTCCCGAGGCCTCCATCCACGAAAACGGCACGCACCGTCCTGACCAGTTTTCTCAGTCAATTTCTTCAAGCCTCTATGCCATGTCATCGACTGGTCACCTCGCGCTTTTGCTAAACTTGGTGCGGTCACAGTGTACAATGCACGCCGAGGAAGCAGATCATCGGACATTGCCTAGCCATCGCAAGCAAGGAAGATTTAGCAAACACTCGAGGGCCACCAGAAGGTTTCTTGCCAAAAACAAACTGGCGAACCTCATCATTGCTCACCCGTTGTTCCCACCAAACGTGAGCGATATTTCGCAAGCACCGGTGGTCAAACGCGGCAAAGCGTTTAATCTTTTCGCTACGAACTGACCAGATATCTGATTTATACAATGACACTGGCCTTATCGCTGCGTTATACACCCTACCTCGCACAGACACGCTAACATCCGGCCGTCTCCATAGATGATTGAGTCTCTGAAAAGCCACACAGGCCTTACTGATACGCAAATCAACTTACTCAGTGATGTGACCACCAGAAGTGACACGGCTACTAAGGTAAGTGAATCGCTCCACCGCTTCTAGTGGCTGTTCGGAAATAGCTAAAACCGGAGCTGTGTTTGCCCAGTCTTGCAACAGCACTTTGCATTTTGAAGGTGGCCAGTAAATGTCGAAGCGTGCAGCGCTACGCACAAGTCTATGCAGTTGTATTTGCATAGGGTCCAAGGAGAACTGTGTCATCCGCATACTTCAGGTTTGTCAGTCGGTCGCTTGGCAGAGCGTCCACTCCGGTAAAACCTGAAGAGCGAGTCATTCTTGATCACTATAATCACAAAGTTGAAGAGGAAAGGAGATATAGGACAACCCTGGCGAACCCCACCTGTCGTGAGGAAGACAGCAAAGTGTTTCCGGTAGACGCTTACACGACCTTGAGAATCACGGTAGAGGGACTTCGGAATGGAAAGGAGTTTAGCTGGCACG
>CALYDF020006758.1:0-13097 GCA_944474145.2 Dicrocoelium dendriticum
GGCCCTGAGAAAAGTGACCTTACGTTTAAGGTGCACACCAACATGATGCCCATTACACAGCTGTAGTAACCTGATGGAGCCTTCAGTCTCTTCACAAAGCCCTAGCCAGTGCATCGCAAAGGCTTTCTGACAGGGACGCCTTAGTAATGAACGTGTTTCCGGAGCACTTCGTGCCTTTGTCATGCAGTTCGCAGAACTCCGATGTCACTGGACTGAGCAACTCAGGCACAGCAGACGGTTTGAGTTCATCGCTATGGGTGATCATTGCAATAAGAGAAGCGTTTTGTAGAACTTGGTCGGCAGCGCATAGGCCATATTTATCTAGGTGATGTAGGAACTGGTGCGAAGCCATCCACGTGAGGCTGAACGAAGGTTTCCCCTCAGTGCGAAATATTAAGCACATTAAAGACTGTCGTGAGAGCGATTTCTAAGTCAAGGTGAGCGTACGTCCCAGAAAGCATGTTCACGCTTGCTGTGCAACGAGACGTGCCAAACAATGACCGATAAGCTTCCGGTAATCCCGGCTAAAACAACTGCATGAAAGAAAGCAGACCATTAACTGCGGGGACTGTAAGAAAGAACGGTGCGACCTACTGACACAGCTAAGACCAGACCGTCGAAACTTCCATACAAATTACAGCAAGGGAATGCGATGCTCCTGTTATCCAAGTAGAAAGCATAGGGATAATCTAGCAGGAATATTGTAAGTGCGGATCACCCTAAATGTCAGGCGAAGTTCATTAAACTGCCGATGCAGGTTGCACAGAAGCAACTGATAGCCCACCTATTTCCATCACTGTGGGATGAGGTTTCATAACTACAAACAACCTGTAAGTAAACCTTGATGTTGCACAGTATGGCTACGGCTCTCTGCAGCTGTTAACTCATGTAGGGGAGACAAGCACGAGTCTTCATACGCCAAGAGCGAACTGTGCGTCTGTTAAGTGTGCGGTACGAGCAGATGTTATACCTACGGCGTATTGCAAGACCATGAAGCGAAAATGCTAAAAAATATACACCACATTACCAATTACCGAGTGCATGTGCTATTCCAATTGCAAAGCGACGGAACTACGCAGCGAAGATCACAAGTGCTGGATTCGGAATGGTAATTGTGGTAGGCGGGCCAATTCAAAATGCTGTCGGGAATGAATACAATGTTCTTTCTGCGACGGCTGGTTGCGTATCACTTGTTGTGGTATCTCACCAAAGTTTTATGAGTGTCTGCTTAGGTATGCAGCATCGTCTGTTAGTACCTTTTGTGACTCTTTTCTTACTTTAGTTAACACCCAGCTTGCTGAGTCTGGTTTACCTGCTTTTACTCCTTGCTCTGCTAGTGCTCACTCCGATCCTCAACCGACTTTTTCCCAAATTCGCCTTCTTTTTTCCCTTCCTTGTCCCCTGATTTTGTCACGCCAGTTTTTAACCAAATTTCTGCCCCGCCCAAGGAGTCACACATTTCTAGTGACCAGCCTAGTAAGCTGCTGCCCAAGACGTTTGCGACCGTCGTCAATTAAAACACGGTGGATGCTCCCGCAAGCCGGATTCCCATGGTGCATAAATATAATCCTATAGGCAGATATGTGGAAGACAAAGCGTCACCTCCAAAGCGCGACCTGAAATCGGTTCTTCATAGGGTCGAACATTTGGAGAAACTGCTCCATGACAAGCCGCCTTCCAAGCCACCGATCCCCGAGACCGCCAAACTGCCTAACCGAGAACGTTTTCTCATCATAATGAACGCCCCGGAGTCGGATAAGACAACACAGCAGAGAGAATTTTGGATGATCAATTATTTTTAAAACGTATGGTCTCCCTACTTTTCGATGAGGGGAACCGGAGATTATTATCTTCTGTGCTGTTCGACTTTGCAGAATACACGAAGATGCTTCCAAGGTGTTTCCCCTTAAGGTTTTATGCCAGCGAAGATGATTGCCGTCGGATACTTCGACGAACTTTGCTCCTCAACGGGGAGCCCCTTCACGTGTTACGGGATCTATCCCGGAAGACCGAATTAAAATGAAGATGGCAGTCTATGAATTGAGAACTCACCGTAAGAACGGTGAAACCGATTGGCATGTTGAGGATTTTCGCTTGGTTCGGAAAGTGCAGCGAACGCGCTGGAAGCCAGTTCTTGTCCTTCCCGGACATTAAAATCGACACCTGGATTGCACGTACTTTTTGAGAACGTGCGAAGTCAGTGTAACAAACTAGGCGAAATTGTGCACCTTGCGTCAGTACTTCTCCCGTACCTTATGGCGTTTACGGAGTCATGGTTGTCCCCAGAACTCCCAGGTCCCCAAGTACATCTTCCTGGTTACAGTCTCTCACGAGCTGATCGCATTGGTTTGAGATAGGGGTGGCGTCGTACTCTGCTGGAAGGAAAACCTGAAGATCCAAGTAGTCGATGTTGTCTTGGGAAGTGATGACTGCCTGAAGCGCTTTGGTGTCGTATTCACCATGGATGTAGACCTCGCCTTCTCGGTGTGTTCTACAGAGCTCTCCTGAGTTCTGGTGATAATTTATTGGCCTCTCTAAAGAAGCATGTTAGAAATGGGGGACTTTAATGCCCCTAATGTTGATTGGGATTTTCTTCACTGTGATGCTGCAACTGCCTCCTTCGATTCTACATTTCTGGAAGCTGTTCTTGAAAGCACTTTAATTCAACATGTCGCGGCACCTACTCGCATTATCCCCTGTCAGACGCCGCACATACTCGAGCTTGTGCTTTCGCCTTCACCATCGTATGTTTCTGATTTGAATGTCTTGCCACCAATAGGGAGGAGTGACCACTGACTACTTTCCTTTCAATGGACTACACAATTGAGGATTCACAACCACTGTGGCTGTAGGCGGAATTTCTGGCGTCCTGATCCAAACCGCTTGGAGAAGGCCGCGGGCGAGCAAGATTGGAGTCTCCCTCAGCACTTGGACGTCAATGCTGCTTGGAGCCTTGGCGGCAGTGTTCCAGGACGTGGTGGGCTTTCGCCTGGCAAGCGCTCTCCCAATAAAAAGCCACAAATGTCTGCTTAATAACGCTGTGACGTGGCGGTAGTAGCGCGCCACAAAATAAAGGTACTTCCCCGTGGATATCTGGATAATCCTTTCCAACCTACGGACACCAAACTTCTACTCGCACATTGCTGACGATAGCAAACATTCAAGAATGGAGCAGCACAGTTACAAGCGCGAATTGCACAGCTACCTAAACGCACACACAATTACATACTTACATTCCCCCTGCACAAACAAGCACCGTTATGGCAAACATATCGGATTTTTGCAAATTCTTGATCACCCATCGTTTTGTCAAAATGATCTTGCCTGTAAAGGTGTGGCTCGCATTGTCGAGAATAAAAGTTTTATTTATTTAGTTATTTGTTTACACAAAAATGTTGTCCCTTATTGCGGATATTGTTCCTATATCCAAACGAAAACCATTTACTAGAGGTCTTTTGGATTGCCCGAGAGTTACGATCGCTCATGAACCAATGACACAAACTTTGGAATCGCTACAGGCTTTCGAGAATGGAAACCTATTATAGCAATTATAAATTGGTCCGGAACGTATGTACGTCGAAAACAAACGTACGGAACGGCAGCAATACGAAGGTCATCTACCTGAACATTTCAACTCTACACCGAAGCTGATTTTCTCCTACTTGAAAAGGAGCACCAGAGCCGGAAGTGGAATAACGTCCGTGCGTTCCCACGACCTTAACACTGTGCCTCCACGTGGATGCTGATAAAGCTAATCTTTTAGCTCGCCATTATTCATCGGTCTATGCAACGGAGGTGCCGTCAGTTGATTGTTATTCGTCCCTGCTCTCCATTCTCAGTTATATGGATATAAATGTTACTATGGTATACAAACTTTTGTGCGAGTTAGATCCCAACTCTACCCCGAGACCTAATGGATTGCATCCGCATTTCCTCAAGGTTGTGGCCGAATATATCGCTATTCCCAGCTGCCACGCAGTTCGGTGCTCACTTTAGGCCGGGCGTCTTCCGCTTGCCTGGAAAGTGGGCATAGTCAAGCCCATATGCAAAGGAGGAAATCGACAAGATCCTACGGAATTATCGGCCCAATTGTCTAACACCTGTCGTCTGCAAGATTATGGAGAGGATTCTTAAGCGAGCTACCAACCTGCACTTCCAGAACTTCAAGATCATTTCAGATGCCGCAGCATGGGTTTTGTCCTTCGCATTCATGCATCACCAATCTTCTGGTAGCCCGAGAAAAGTGGGCTAAATCCATGGATGCTGGTAAGCGGCTAGAAGGTCGCATCTGTGGATTTTAGTAAAGCTTTTGACGAAGTTCCACACGAAATTTTGCTTAGAAAACTTCGCAATATTGGTGTTTTAGGAAAATCTTCTCTTGGCTCACTGATTTCCTGCATGATCGAGCTTTCCGTGTGCAAGTAAATGAGGAGCTTTCCTTCCCTGTAAATATGACCAACGGTGTTCCGCAAGGCTCTGTTCTTGGCCCTGAACATTTTAAAGTCATTATTAATGACCTGGCACCTGTACTACGGGCAGATTGTTTGATTTACGCAGATGATTTAAAGATATGAATGCAAGTCTTCTGTCTAGACGAAGCGGTTTTATTATAAACAAGGCTCGATAAGCTGCATGATTGGTCGATCAGGTGTCAATTACCCATAAATCGCGATAAATGCTCCGTTCATCCGATCGATGCCTAAGAAACATTTGGAATTTATCATATCGGTGGATGTTTGCTGCCGAACTCTAATCGTGAGAGGGACCTGGGCGTTGTTGTGACCCCAGACCTAAAATCGACTGCAGATACCTTGAGAAAAGTTGCTTCTGCCAACAGGTTGTTTTTCGCCATACGACGATCCTTCTCCCGCTTGACTCCGGAGATCTGCAGGCTTTTGTTCACTTCTCATGTACGTCCGATTCTTGAGTATGGACTGCCCGCTGTTATCCTCTTTCCAAATTTGAATGCAACTTGATTTAAAAAGTTCAGCGGAGAGGATCTAAATCCGTTCTATAGTTACGAAACCTGCCTTACTCGCATCGTCTCCAGTGCCTGAACTTGTTCTACCTAGCCTACCGTCGAGATGGGGAGGATTTGCTTTTCACATGGTGTATCGTTAGAGGGGAGCTTGGAGTTAAATTGCAGAATTTCTTTTTACTCATTTCCTTCAGTTGGACTCGGGGTCACAATTGGAAATTGTTTAAACATAGGAGACTACGGGTCCGTTGTGACCTCATCCAGTCTACCAGGGTAGTGAATGAGTGAAACAATCTACATGTGTATGTCGTTGCTGTGCAGTCGGGGGACTATTTCAAACATCGATTGGATTCATACCCGTTGATTAAACTCAGATCTTGTTGCTTCTTGTGTCAATGCAGCGGTTCTATTGGTGCCGACTTGCAATGCCACTTTGATCCCTGTGACGAATGGGAGGCGATGGAGCTGACAAAGGATTTTTCCTTCTGCTCTCTAAGTTCCAATGATCCAACGATCAAATGAAGACAGCTTGTTGCAGTGTTCTACATTATGCGTGAAACAAATTTACTTTACGTAGTTTATTGTTTAGTACTATTGTTGTCAACAATTCCCTAAATAACTCAGTAGTGCGTTGGCCAGACAAACACAATGATCCACGAGCCTCTACGATTTGTGAACGATTAACTGCGAAAAATCGTAGCACTGTGCAGGGAGGCCGGTGAAATAAGGGAATGTCGCATCAAAAATGCAATTAACCGCCGTACGGAGATCATAGGAAATAAGTAGTAATGTCAGCGTTCAGCCGGACCTCCAACCGGCAGATCGACTGAAGTTAAAGGAAGCCAACAAAAGCCTCAAAAGCAGGCGGGCGGCTGGTGAGCAAGGCCTTCGTCTTGTGGGTTTTAAGGTGGTCAGCCGGAAGTCAAATTCTGCACTACCAGAACCTCTTCTGGTAGCGTACGACCCAGGGCTGGTCGTGCCGAGTTCCTTCGGGTAGTGCTTAGTAATGTGCGCAGCCTAAGGAACAAGGTACACGGAGTGGGTCTACTTGTAGACAAATCTCGTCCCGACATACTTGCTATCACCGAAACGCGGCTGTCACCGGATATCACAGACGGTAAAGTATGTTTGCCTGGCTACGCACTGCTTAGGTGCGATCGCTCCGTGGGCCGCCAAGGTGGGGGCGTCGCTCTTTATGTGAGTTGTAAACTCGATGTGTTGAGGACTTGGGTGTTCCAGTCGCCGGATCAAACTGTTGAAGCCCTCTCGGCTATTGTGTGCACTTCCTCTGCTCAGTTTACAGTTGTAGTGGTATAACGAAGTCCTGGTAGTATCTCCGGGGAGGTTATTGAATTTATTCCTACTCAGGCTGCCAATAGGTGTCTAATACTGGGTGACTTCAACCTCCCTGAAGTCAGGTGAGCTGACCTATCTTGCAGTTTGGCGGTGTGCACATTCGGTTCGGATCTCCTTGAGCTAACATTGCAACTGCCTTTGGATTACTTTGTGGACCTCCCAACTAGATGTGTGCGCAACCAAGTTCCGTCTACCTTGGATCTCATTTTTGCGAAGTCACACGATTTCGTAAGTGATATTGCCTACGACTGTCCTCTAGGAGCCAGTGACCATGTCTGCATATCCTTTCGATGTGCTCTAACTGAGTGTCATCAAACTACCGCTGAGGCATGTTCACGAATTTGGCGGGCAAGCATTAACGCAATACGAGCCAAAGCTTCAGTTCTGCATTGTGCGATCACCGTGGCTGACACCGTTGAGACAGCCTGGGATAAATTTAAGGCATACCTCACTGAGATCACTGCTCCCCACATCCCATTCACTAAGAGAAGGGTGACACGGGCGCAGCCTCCATGGATAGATCATCCAGGTAAATACCTGCTCAGGAAGCGCTCTAAGTGCCAGCGAACTTACCAAGCGGCTTCATCAACCAGCACCTACGAAAGATATCGAGCGGTTAGAAATAAATGTAAGCATCATCTTAGAACTCTTCGTCTACAGTACGAGCAGGATTTGGCTAACGCAGCCGTAAAAACCCAAAGAAGTTCTTTGCTTACGTAAAGAGACGCAGCGGCACAAACTCGTCTATACCGGCTTTACTACGAGCGGACAGGACCCATGGGCATACCGACTACGATAATGCCTGTATACTTGGCGAAGAGTATACTGGTGTCTTATCGCATGAGGCCTCTCTAACTCAAGTTGAGCTGGTCGCTAAAGTTCCGGAGGATTCTTGCCTAACTGAAATAAGCATAACGGAGACACAAGTCTTCAGGCTATTGCAAGGGCTAAATCCTTCCAAAGCTTCTGGCCCTGATTCAATTCATCCGAAGCTGATGCATGAATTGGCCGCTGAGCTAAGTGGCCCTCTGACATGCATGTTTACAATATCACTCGACAGTTGTGCCTTACCTTCTGAATGGAAGAAGGCAATCATCTGTCCGATTTTTAAGGGCGGGGACAGAGTTCTGCCCGCGAACTATCGGCCTGTCATCTTAACAAGCGTAGTAGTTAAGTTGTTTGAAAAATTGGTCAGGGATTCGGTGGAGAATCACCTGATTAAGTTTAACCTTCTCAGTGCGGCCCAGCACGGATTCCGTAAGGGATTTTCCTGTCTGACAAATTTGCTTGTAGCTCCTGAAAGCTGGGCTGAGGCAGTAGAAAACGGCCACGCCATCGACGTGCTTTTCGTTGACTTCACGAAAGCCTTTTATACTGTCCCACATCAGCGACTCTCATTGAAGTTGAGATCGTATGGGATATCTGGAGCCGCCCTTAAATGGATCTCTGCTTTCCTAGAGGGCAGAGAACAGTATGTACGCGTGGGGCGTAGCCTTTCGCTTAGACAAGCTGTTCTTAGTGGCGTTCCTCAGGGCTCGGTTCTAGGGCCGTTGCTTTTCGCAATTTATGTCAATGACCTACCCGAGGAGCTTGGAGTACCGTCGCTATTGTTTGCTGGTGACCTCAAGCTCTGGAATATTGTGGATATCCCTGGTGGCTCTGAGGCACTTCAGAGTGTTTGGATAGGCTCTGGGATTGGTCAATCTTATGGTTGATGCCCATAAATCAGGCGAAATGTTCTGTCCTCCGCATTGAAAGTGCTAGTCCTCCCACGCGCTATGTAGTTGGTGGAAGTGAACTACCTGTTGTCATTCAGCAGCTTGATCTAGGTATCACTTACATCTTATTGCTTCACTCTGGGGACAATTGGAGGAACGCTGCTTGTAGAGGGTTCCGTATGATGTAGTTTATTCGCCGCTTCTTCGGTGTCCTAAAGGCCAATATTTTTGTGAAGCTGTTCTCAGCTTTCGTGCGACCTCACTTAGAGTACTGTATCCAGGCTTGTCCACCTTGTCTTCTAAGGGACAAAATAGAACTGGAGAGGGTTTTGCGAGTGGGTAATAGGTTAGTGCAATGATTACGGGGGCCAACGTATCCCGAACGTTTGCTTAGCTTGGGTATGTACTCAATACACTACCGCAGAATTAGAGGAAACTTGATCCTCACTTACCGTATCTTAACGGATATGATCGGTCCAGACTTGTCCTGGCTATTTAGTCCCGCCAAGCTGCCTAGTCTCCGAGATCACCCGTTGAAGCTGCACAAACTGCGTTCTGACCGGGTAAGGATGGAAACTTGCTTGTCGCACCGAGTTATTGAACGTTGGTACTCGCTTCCCGAGCACGTCGTTAGGGAGTCTGTGGTAGAGGGTTTCGAGCGTCAATTAGATGCTCTAGGGTGGCAGTACCAAACCTTCCCCTTCTCCTAACCGACTTGTATCCTCAACGTTCCCTTCGTTCTTTTTTAATCTTCTTCTCACCTTGGTATTATCATTATTTAGATGACATTCCTCCTTTTCTTTTCTTAACTTACCCTTCACTCTTTTACTTCATATAAACCGGCCCGGCAGGGACTGCTGGGCAGGAAAATGTGGGCAGTAATTGGTTGGACAGGGTGTGATGCGGTCTTTGTTTTAGGCTTTTCAACATCTCAAGCAGACCTGTGAATTCCTGACCCAACGATACGCAAAAGAAGGAACATTCACGGGATTTTCCTATCGTTCCGGTCCCAACTGAACTTGAACTTGAACTTGAAGTACGGTGAGTTGCGGCAAAAAGCTATAACACCAATATACAACAATCTTTAAACAACACTTGGTGGTGCAAACCAAAAATCGGACCTTGGCATCAGTGAATTGCCGTTACTGTGGCAACGCAGGCTATTGTTCAGTGCGGAGCCGGGACTGTACGGTTCACATAGTTGCACGAATCTCTCAGGTACTATAATAAACGTTTCATTAAATATCATCATTAAACTGGAAATACAAAAGTTTTCAAATAACACAGATGCGTTCCACATGAAAACGATTGGCAAATGTTATGATGACGAACGGTCATGCAGCTTTAACTAGGTGAATGATTGGAATGTGTGATGGCTAACGTTGAAACTATAAAATTTGATAATATCAGCTTCATATCAAATATACTTTATTACAAGTGCGCAGTTATTAATGTGCCTTCGTTAATTATCAAACTGCTTGAAGTGCTCGTGTTTTTATTTGTTTATTTTCCACTAGCGTACTTATTTTGCGAAGCTTTATCGTCCGTTCCACCCGACCTGAGTGTGTTATGATGCAACGATGGCTATGTGAGTGCGCCGATTACTTGCTTTCACTCCACATTCTGTTTTTAGCATCATTGTATATTTACTGGTTAGATGCAATATGCTGCGCTGCCTAAGCCAATAATATCCTTATTACTTCGGTTTCCTCCTCCTTTGCGGTAAATTGAAATTTTTGAGCGTGCTGACTTTTTAAGGTTTTACTTTCGTAAGACTTTCGGAACGCCGTTTGCAAGTGTCATGCAAATAAATTCAACTTTTATCAAAGTTTGCTTCATTCATATAATTTTCGATCGTCTTTTTCGAAGGGTTACGTGTTTCCCCTTTTCGGGTACTTACAAACGTCATCCATCTTTTTCGGGTTCAGCCTCTGATTATTTCCTGGTATTTATGTGTTTTGACCCGTAACTGTTTCGACTGCTCTGAAGAGAACAGCTTGTCGGTTTTACGTTTTGATGCTTGTTTCACACATTGAAAGCGTCATGTCGGATTCACTGAATACCGGCGCTAGTATGTCTTCGTCTGCGTTGCTCAGCGGATCTAATGCTGTTTGCGTCAGCGTGAGCTGTTCAACGCCTGTGAAAGACGAGTCTGCTGACATGCAGTGCTATGTATAAAACTGCTGGTACCATGAGACCTGTACCGACTTGAGCCCTGATCAGTACTCAAGACTGGATTAACGATAGCATGCTGTTCAGTGGTCTTTTATGCTGTCGCCGTCGATCCACGCGTCTTAAGGTCACTGGGCAGACATCCATCAACGTCGGGGTGGGTAACCAGGAGTTGTGATCTTTCCTCACATCTCTTGGTCGGAAAGTGGAGTTACTGATGATGAAAATTGGAATTTCTATTTATGTCGGCTTATTGGAGGAAGGCACGCGACTAACCTCAGTTGCTGTCGTTGACAATCCGACTGAGGTGATGGCTACCGTGTCATGATTCCCAGGGGTCCGGGATGCTATAGCGCGTAGATCGTGCGCTATATATCCGGTACGCGACTAGACGGCCAACCAAAAATAATGGATAGAAGACACAACAGTAAGCTAGGGAAAAGTTTATTGGACGGGAGGAGCGTTAGCTAATGCTAAAAATAGGGCACCCGGAGAGAGCTAGCTAGGGAGAACGTCGGTGGCGTCGAGTGCGTTAACAGAGCGTCGTTCGCAATCGAATCGCGCGCGCCAAAGGCGGAGATAGCGTTCGTGTTTTCAACAAACGGGAACAAGGTTTCAACAGGCAAACTGCCTAATTCCCTAATACATAAGAAAGCTATAATTTGAATGTATTTTATAATAGTTTACACAGTCATGCGGGGGAATCTCCAGGTCGCTAAATGCCTCTAAAGAGGCCTCTGATGTCATCCTAGAAGCCGTCCAAAGCGAGACCGAACTTACAGCCCCTGTGCCCAATAAAAGCAAAAGGAAGTGGGCTAAGAAAGTCCGAATGCCTGAAGGTACTGAAAGCATTAAGGCATTGAAGGTGAAGCACAAACCTCCGACTCCAATCACCGCAGTTCCATTGGCGAAGCAACGCGTCGTGTCGACTTTGGCCACACCCGCAAAGGAGGGAGTTGGAGGAAGAACTCAAAACTTCAACCTCAATTACTCCAGCTTCCTTGGCGAGGAAACGCGTCGTGGCACCTGCCAAACCGGTTAAAACTGGTGTCAACTCGAAGAGTCGTGGAATGAATACACCTCGTCTAGGATATTCTTTTACTGATGGTAGCGTTATCTTTCGTAACGTTGCTGAATCCGCGGCAGCTCTTCCCAAGGAACGCATGCTGGATAACCAGTTGTTCAAGCTGTGTCAGCAAGATGCTTCCACTTGGTTTCCCCGGTGTCACTATCAGGAAGCTTACCAGATTGGGGAACGCCCCTGTAGATACGCCAAATCCGCGACCCCCACTACTTAATGTAGTCTTCTCAAACCCGGAGGAACGCAAAGCGTTAATGCGCTTTGCATTCAAACTTAAGGGTAGTAATGTCAGCGTTCAGCCGTATCTCCTACTTGCAGATCGACTGAAGTTAAAGGAAGCATCAAAAACCACAAGAGCAGACGGTCGGCTGATGGACAACACGCCTGCATGTTGTGTGGTTTTCAGGTATGAGCAGACCGAGTCAACTCAATCTCTGGCCCTTCCGAACCGTTACGGTGCTGCGTAGGCAGTGAGCTTGCACGCTCCGGCTGATGCACCTGATAACACCACCAAAATGCCGGCGTTGCGCATGCAGCCGGCCGTCTGCTCTTGGCGGAGTTTTTGATGGCGTCCGGTTTAACGTCCGTCCGATTCGATAAGTCGGCGGTCCGGACCGGGACACGCGGACGATTACTACCCGTTACTAGTTTGGAATGGCCAGTGAAGCGCTTGACACCGCTATGTGCCGTGTCACCCTCGGGTATTGTAGGGGACAGGACTGACTTGAAGTAGTGGTGGAGGGTGCGCGATATTTGCGCGTATCTACAGGCGGCGTGCTCCCCCAATCTGGTAAGCGTCACTGATAGTGGACACCGGGGAGGAAACCAGGTGGACAGCGTCTTGCCTGGCACAGCGACCTTGAACAACACGGTGGTTCTCCAGCTGGCGTTCCCTGGGACGAGCTGCCGGCGGAGTCAGCAACGTTTACGAAGATATCGCCGTACCATCAGTGAGGAAAGACACATATGCTAGAAACGAGGTGTAGTTCACTCCAGGAGCTCTTCGAGTATGACCCCAGTTTTAAACCGTGTGGTGCAGTGCCAACGGGCGCGTTTCCTCCGCCAAGGTTAGCGGGAGTTACTTGAGGAGATGAGTGTTTCGAGTTCGACCTCCAACTTCCTCCTGTTGCGGGCGTATGGTGGCCCCGCAAGGTCGACACGAACGCGGTTGCTTCGCCAATGGAACGGTGGTGATTGGAGTGCGGGCGGTTTGTGCGTCACCTTCCATCCCTTAACTGCTTTCAGTACCGTCAGGCTTTGCGGGACCTTTTCTGTAGCCCACGTGCCTGTTGCTTTTATGTGGCACAGGGCGTGTAAGTTCGGTGCTCGCTTTGGACGGCTGCTAGGAGTGGAACATCAGAGGCCTCTTTAGCAGGCATCTCTGCCGTCCTGGAGATTCCCCCCGCATGGACTGTGTTAACTATTATAACATAGACATTCCACATTGATAGCTGTCCTTATGTATTATGGGTATGAAGGCGTTTGCCTGTTGACAACCGCGCTTCCTCGTTTGTGGAAATACGACCGACCGCTATCTCCGCCTTTGGCAGCGCGCGAGTGTCGATTGCGAGCCGACCCGCGTCTGGTTAACGCTCTCGACGCCACCGGACGTTCTGCCCTAGGCTTCCATCTCTCCGGGTTGGCCCTACTTTTCTAGCATTTGACGTAACGCCCTCCCGTCCAGTACAACTTTTTCCCTAGGCGTACTGTGGGTCTTCTATTCCATTACTTTGTGGTGTGGGCCGTCTCGGCGCGTACCGGGAGTATTAGCGCACGATCTACGCGCTATAGC
>CALYDF020006759.1:0-13114 GCA_944474145.2 Dicrocoelium dendriticum
GTTCCTGACAGGGGGTCACCAATTGTTGGGCGGAACCTGGGATACTAGTCGGTAAGCAATGACACGTAAAACGTGTCAAATACGACAGTATAGAAGTCGGAGGAGACTGAACCCAACGTGTATTGTACAGGCTACAAGAATAGGAAGCGAATCAGACAGAGCGAGGAACGTGCAGCGAGGAACTCACCAAAACGGTTTGTGACAACGAATGTGCAGTCAGTTAAACAAATGGACGTTTCGAAGGTTAAAACAACCATAAAATCCAATGTTACAAGATACTGAAAGAGCATGTTTTCTGTTGCACTACAGTGGTCCGCTCACATGCGTATTTTCAATATCACTGGATGGCTGCAGCCTACCTTCGGAATGGAAGGATGCAATCATCTGTCCGATTTTTAAGGGAGATGACAGCGCTCTGTCCGCGAACTACCGGCCTGTCATTTTGACAGGCGTAGTAGTCAAGTTGTTTGAAAAGCTGATAAGGGATTCGGTGGAGAACCACCTGAATAGATTCAACCTTCTCAGTGATGCGCAACATGGATTCCGCAAGGGATTTTCATGTCAGACTAATCTACTTGTAGCTCGTGAAAGCTGGGC
Organism: Dicrocoelium dendriticum; assembly: GCA_944474145.2. Lineage (NCBI taxonomy): Eukaryota > Metazoa > Platyhelminthes > Trematoda > Plagiorchiida > Dicrocoeliidae > Dicrocoelium > Dicrocoelium dendriticum. The sequence goes on from CALYDF020006759.1 coordinate 598, forward strand.
CGAAGCGGTCAACAGTGGCCACGCTTTAGACGTGCTATTCGTAGATTTTTCGAAAGCTTTTGACACTGTTCCACACCTTCGACTCTCACTAAAATTGAGATCTTACGGGATATCTGGTCGCGCCCTTAAATGGGTGTCTGCCTTCCTTGAGGGGAGGGAACTGTGCGTACGGGTGAGGCGTAGCCTTTCACTCAGGCATGCTGTACTTAGTGGGGTTCCGCAGGGCTCGGTATTGGGGCCATTGTTGTTCGCGATCTATATAAATGACTTGCCGGGAGAGCTAGGGGTGTCATCACTAATGTTTGCTGACGACCTTAAGCTCTGGACTATTGTGGAAATCCCGGTGGTCCTGAGGCAATTCAGCGTGCCTTGGATAGGCTCTGGGAATGGTCTACCTTCTGGTTGATGCCCATAAATAGGGCCAAATGCTCTGTTCTCCGAATAGGAGCTGCAAATCCTCCCACCCGATAGGTTGTCGGCGGTGGTAAACTCCCTGTTGTCACTCAGCAGGTTGATTTAGGAGTAGTGCATGCATCAGCTCTTCATTCTGGAGACAACTGAAAGAAGGCTGCTTGTCGTGGGTTTCGTATGATGTGGTTTATCCGCTGCTCTTTGTGAAGCTATTTTCGGCATTCGTCCGACCCCACTTGGAATATTGTATTCAGGATTGTCCACCATGTCTTAACCGTGACAGTATGGACTTGGAGAGGGTGTTACTAGTGGGCACTCGGTTAGTGCAGGGTCTACGGGGGCAGACGTATCCTGAACGCTTGTCCAGTTTGGGGATGTACTCAATGCACTACCGAAGGATAAGAGGGGACCTGATTCTCATCGTATTTTGACGGATAAGATTGGCCCGGACTTGTCAGGGCTATTTAGTCCCGCTACGTTCCCAATCTCCGCGGTCACCCACTGAAACTGCATAAGCCACGGTCTGATAGGATTAGGACGGAAACTCGTCTATCGCGCCGAGTTATAGGTCGCTGGAATTCGCTTCCAGCCCACGTGGTTAGGGAACTTACGGTTAAGGGTTTTGCGCGCCAGCTCGATGCTCTTGGGTGGCAACAGCAAACCTTTCCTTTTTCCTAGATGACCCACCTCCACTTTTCAGTTCTTTTTTTAATGACTCAAATATCTTGGCATTCCACTTGCTTAGCTCTTTCCACTTTCTCTTTTGCCTTCTGAGTTTACTTTTTTTCTTCACGTAATCGACCCAGCAGGGACTGCTAGGGCAGGATACGTGGGCATTAATTGGTTGGACAGGGTGTGATGCGGTCTTTATTTTAGGTCCATCAGTTTTTCAATGTTCGCCAACTCCTGGTTCAACGACCCGCCAAAGAAGGAACACTCACGGGATAATCCTATCGTTCCAGTCCCGCTTGAAGTTGAACTTGTTTTAATTAACTATATATACATACACTTGGTTTCGAGCTCGTATTCCGTAGTTCTACCTTGGTTGCCGCTGGATTGTTGTGATTGTGCGCGTCGCTGCCTGCTCTATTCATGATCGGACTCTACGTAAACGTACACTTCGGCATACCACGCGATTTACGGTGGTCCGACGCTTAGGCGCATCAGGATATTTTATATGTGAGGTAAACCTAACTGACTGAGTGTTCTCCTTTGCCGGTTTCTCCATAATGTCGCTAGGTAACTCGTTACTATGTACGATTTGTACCACGGAACGTCCCGAACTTGAAGCGAAATGCCAAAACTGGTAGTGGAATCCCCGCTCTACCCTCCTTTAAGGAAGGTACCGTTCTCTACGGTGATGATGAACAAACAAACCTATTTGCTGCGCAATATTCCTCGGTCTACTCAGTGAAGTCACCACTGCTCAACAACTGTTTGCCTGCACACTACTCCTCTATGGACCAAGTTGAAATTAACCCCGAAGTAGTCACTAAGCTACTTCTCGAACTGGACCCAGACTCCTCCCCAGGCCCGGACGGATTGCATCCCAGCTTCCTCAGAACGATAGCTGAGTACGTCACCGCCCCTATCTGCCAAGTGTTTCGGCAATCCCTCGAAGTCGGCTGCCTACCCACAGGCTGGAAAGCAGACACCGTCCTGCCCAAATACAAAGGGGAAACAAACAAGACCCAGCCAACTACCGGCCAATATGTCTGACATCAGTCGTATGCAAAACTATGGAACGGATAGTCAAGTGCGCTCTCCAGCTACACTGTATGCATCCAAACCTCATCTCACCTGCTCAACATGGCTTCCGGAGAGCACGCTCATGCATCACTAACTTACTCATCGCCGGGGAAACATGGGCAGAAGCCACAGATACCCGAAAACAGGTTGACGTAATATTCATTGACTTTTGCAAAGCCTTTGATAAGGTTCCACACGTACGACTGCTACATAAACTCCAGGGAATTGGCATTACAGGAAATCTTCTCCCCTGGATTGCCGATTTCTTAAGGGGTAGGACAATGCGCGTACAAATGAACCAAACCCTCTCTGCTCCAGCGCCTATGACTAGTGGCATTCCCCAAGGATCAGTGCTTGGACCAGAGCTCTTCAAACTGTACATTAACGATCTACCGACTGCGCTACAAACCGACTGCTTGATCTACGCCGATGACCTCAAGCTTTGGTCAACAGTATCCAGCATTGAGGATGTGGACAGATTACAAGGGGCTCTAGACCAGCTACACGAATGGTCCATCAAGTGGGAACTGCCAGTAAACCGAGATACATGCGCTGTTCTCCCAATGTGTGGCACCGAACCCTACGGTGCATCCCACATTGGTGGGTTTCTCCTTAGGAATACCACCCACGAGAGAGATCTCGGGGTTATCGTGACTTCTGACCTTAGAACGACGCAGGACACGTTAAAGAAGGTGGCCACTGGAAGGAGACTGGTAGGTGCCTTAAGAAGATCATTCGTTCGAATGACTTCCGAGATTTTTCGACCGTTGTTCACTTCGTACGTCCGTCCAGTCTTAGAATATGGCCTACCAGCTAGCCATCCGCTTTCAAAGTTTGAAAGCGCTGTGCTGGAAATGGTTCAGAGACGTGCATCGAAAGCTGTTCTGGGGCTTCGTGATCTCCCGTACCCCATTCGACTCCAGCAGCTAAATCTGTTCTCCCTGGAGCTCCGCCGTCTCCGTGGTGATCTCATCTACACAAGACGCATCCTCCGAGTGGAACTTGGAGGTAAGTTACAACTATTCTTCCGGCCCAACACTGACTGTTCCACCCGGGGGCACACATGGAAACTGTTTAAGCAAAGAAGACAGCCAACTTATTGTTTCGCATTTTCAACATTGTACAGTTCCAATCATGGATATATGAACAATTTTCTGCGTTACTGTTACAATTGCATTATAATGTTTGTACCGTTGTACATATCTGATCATGCCTCCATGAGCGTGCCTCGCATAGTCGAGAATAAAATATTTATTTATTTATTTATTTACAAAATTCGCAAGGACGTCACCCTATCCACTAGAGTGGTGAATGACTGGAACAGCCTACCGGAAGCAATTGCAGACGTTCCATCCGAGGAAAGTTTCAAGCGGCTGCTAGACAAACATTCGCTGAGAATGCTGGAACCTTGCGGCTGTCACTGCAATTACGACGAACCATCGAGGAACGTCGTAACGCAACGACACGCATCAAACCCAGTATAATGCGGAATCGATGGGGCTGACAAGGGATTTCCCTCCTGCTCTCTACAACTCAATGAACTCAATGAAGCAACACAATTTTCTGTTCCTGCCATCAAACGGCCCCCGACTGACGTGCGTGCTGCGCATGCTCCATTCCCCTAGCTAGAGCGTCCGCGGTGTCGTTCCTTTATAGCTAGATAACAGGGAATCTTTTACTGTACCAATAAAAGTTTCCCTGCAACTCGATCCGTCTTCTCGAATCGCTCTCTGGGCTCCGGGTACAGGCGACCCTCTAAAAGCTGACAAGGGCCTCTCCTCTTGCTCTCTACACACGAATGAACACCAAGGAACCAATTTATTCAATTTGCTCAATTAATTCTTCTCTTTATTCTTCTTAATAAAAGGTTATTATTTGCATTACTTGGCATCAAACATATATGCATCACATTTTGTACAAACACTACCTTGCTTTGCCTCATAATCATAGCTTCCTAAATAATTTGTGCTATAGCGTACCTTATTCTCAGCCACATCTACCCCCACGTCAGAAATTTCAGGTCCGGTCCGCACTATAACGCGTCAGTGTCACTGTAGCAAGCCAACAAGTAAGTTGTCGAACGACAAGAGCGTAGCCATTATTGGGCCATTGTGCCATTATTGTTTCCTCTTCCCTTTACCATTCCATTTCGTCTTCTATCTTGGAGTAGCCACCTATCGTGCGATTTCACGCCGCGCACTCGGACCTCTATCGGCAGCTGTGACAGTGACGCCCAGCTAGCCACCAGATGTGACACCAGCACACCGTTCATACAACACCAGCGATTACTAGGTGGTTCTCCAACTGTTTACGAAGTAAATCCTTGGCCTTTCAGCCCTTTTGGTCTAATCCACGTGGCCCAGCCATCAGAAACTGGTGTGTGACATAACGGTGCCGATCGTTTCACGTCTTCTTCCTGTGTAGCAGTCTGGAGATTCCCCGGTTTGCCTGTGTAAAATTCTAACAGAAATGCTATAATTGTACACCTAGGCAACCGATGTGGTTTGTTGAACTGCTTGCTGAGTTCGAATGCTTTAATTGCTCACCACCAATTTAGAGGGTCGCCTGTACCGGGAGCCCAGAGAGCGATTCGAGAAGACGGATCGAGTTGCAGGGAAACTTTTATTGGTACGGTAAAAGATTCCCCGTTTTCTAGCTATAAAAGAACGACACTGTGGACGCTCTAGCTAGGGGAGACGGATCAAGCACAGCACCCAGGGCAGTTGCGCGTTGCAACCGAAACGAGCGCCAAGCAAAAAGGGCGTAACTGTTTGAAGGAACTGGGAGCAGGATGGTCCTTCAGTGCCTGGATTTTGTCTGGCAGAGCTTCAATACCAGAGGCGGATATGCGGTGGCCAAAAAGTCGATGGAACTTTGGCCAAGCTCGCATTTATCGGGGTTGACAGTAACCCCATGCTGTGTTAAGCGTTGGAAGAGAGCGTCGAAATGATGAAGAAGAAGAGCTCGCGTTGAGGATGTCGTCTAGATAAGGATAAACGCCTTCGAGTCCTCGTAGTGACCCCGACGTGAACTCTCTGGGCTCCCGGTACAGGCGACCCTCTAAATTGGTGATGAGCAAGTAAAGCACTCGAACTCAGCAAGCAGTTTAACAAACCACACTGGTTACCTAGGTGTACAATTATAGAATTTTGGTTAGAATTTTACACAGGCAAACCGGGGAATCTTCAGACTGCTACACCTGTGCCGTAAACGAGGCGTTGAGCATGCTCTTTGCTCACGCGGTGTTCCCACTGGATGGGAGCCAAACTGTGATGAACCGGCGGTCGAACGTAGCTAGCCTTTTTATGTCTGCCGGTTTAATGGGACGTTTCACTACCGTACACAGCATGGTGGAAAATACGGCTGCATTGTACACTGTACCCTTCAGGGAGAGGGTGATGTCACACCGACGCCAAAGGTGGTGAAGATTAGCAAAAGCGATCCAGCGTTTCATTATTCGGTTTGTAATCTTGTCTTCAATTTCAACGGCGCTGATACAACTGCCGAGGTAGTTGACTCTCTGAACGACTTCTAACTGATCTCTACCAGGGGTCAGCGCAGCAGGTAATTCCTGCCAATCTTGGAAGAAAACTTGGCGCTTTGAGGGTGCAAAGCATAGCCGGAAACGGCTGACAGTGCTAATCTGTCTAGTACTGTTTGGCACGTTTGTGAGCTGTCACAGATAAGGGCAATGTCGACATCATACTCCAAGTCAAGAAGTCGTTTACCTGGGAGAAGTTCCACACCTAACTCGTGTCCTGTGAACACGATCTCCATGACTTTGTCAATAACAAGTTCAAGTTCAAGTTCAAGTGGGACGGGAACGATAGGATGAATCCCGTAAGTGTTCCTTCTTGAGCGGGTCGTCGATCCAGGAGTTGATAGGGGTGCTCCGACTTCTTGCAAGGTCTAAAAGGAAAACGCCCGATAAACACCCTGGCCCACAAAGTTAATGCTCACGTTCCTTACATAAGCTGTTCCAGCTATGTCAGTTATGTGAAGTAAGTAAGAGAGGAAGAAAAAGCGAAGGTAAGAGAGTAGGGGAAATCAGTTAAAAGAAGAGAATAATAACAATGGCGAGGAAAAGTACAGAAAATAGAATCAAAGTATGAAGATGGGAATTAGTGAGGAACAAAGAAAGGTTTCGTGTTGCCACTCAAGGGCGTCTAGTTGACGCTCAAACCCCTTAACTGTAGATTCCTTGACAACATGTTCTGGAAGCAGGTTCCAGCTCTCGATGACTTGACGTGACAACCGTGTCTCCGCTCTAACTCGATCGGACCGCGGTTTGTCCAGCTTCATACAATGCCCGCGAAGACCAGATAATCTAGCAGGACTAAATAGCATGGACAAATCAGGGCCAACTTTCCCAGTCAAAATACGGTAAGTTAGGATTAGGTCCCCTCTAATCCTTCGATAGTGCATTGACTGCATCCCCAAACTAAGTAGGCATTCGGGGTACGTTTGCCCTCGTAATCCCTTGACCAACCTAGTACCGAAACGCAACACAATTTCTAGTACCATTTTGTCCCGGACAAGGCATGGTGAACAGGCCTGGACGCACCATTCTAGGTGGGGTCGCACAAACGCTGAGAAAAGCTTCACAAACACATCAGCGGTAAGGGTCTCAAAAGAACTGAATACTGTATTTTGGAGTACGTAGAAAATAATTCTGTTCAACTCCATCAGGTGATAATCAAAAACGATTTAAAAAAGTAAACACGTGCGGCGGTTATCTTGAGACCGTTCAGTAACTCATTCTGTAGCACACAGAATGCTTGTTCACACAGTGAGTCACAAGTGGGTGATATCGTTGTCAAGTGGCAACCGTTCTCTGAAACGTATGTTAGCGAAGTGTAAATCCAACAAAGATTTGAATTTCTGCACAGATTCGGCCTCGACGACGTGTTCTGGCAGACTGTTCCAGGCGTGCACAACCCTCCGCTCGAAACACAGGGGGTGTGGGATTTTCTTCAGCTCAAGTACCACGAGTTTGTACCTGTGCCCACGTGTGGTGCATGGTACTCGCAAGTGGAGTACCGACCTCAGCATGGGGAAATGACCGCGATGTAAAATACGGCAGGTCATGATAAGATCCACTCGAATACGGCGATATGACAAGGTGTAGAGCCTAAGTTTCGTGCACCGGTTTTCATCCGATAAGCCTCTCAAGCTGGGGATCAACTTGGTGGCGACGTGTTGTACTCGTTCGATCTTTTGCGCTTCGCCGCGGGTGATCGGATAGTATGCAGGCGAACCGTACTCTAGCATTGGTCTGACCATGGAAGAGAAGAGGCGAGTGGCGACGTCCTCAGACCAAGTGCAGAAGCTGCGTTTCAGCGCCCAGAGCATGCGCAGTCCGTTTCGATACAGTTTGTTGGTGTTGTTGACGGACTTCAAGTCACAGCGTGAGAGTAGACCTAGGTCTTTCACGGAAGGTGTGTGATGCAGTGTTTGGCCGTCTAGGGTGTACGTTCGTCCGTAAACAGCCTTCCCGAGATTCATGAATAGGGACTTTGCCGGGTTGACCGGTAGGTGGACTTCAGCAGACCATACTGCGAGGCGGTCGAGGTTTTGTTGGAGAATGTCACAGTCATCGAGAGTATTAATTTCTCGCCAAATTTTGGGGTCATCCGCAAACAGTGCACACGGTGACCGTAGAAGCTGGAGCAGCTCTTGATATGGATGAGAAACAGAGTAGGTCCCAGTACCGTACCTTGAAGTACACCAATGGTCGAGGGATACCAATCGGTTGGATGGCCGTCCACCTGTACCCTCCACTTTCTTCTAACGAGAAATTCATGAATCCATCGATGTAACGATCCTCCGACACCACACGACCTTAATCTGTCTAGAAGCACTTCATGATTAACTTTGTCGAATGCTTTGCTGAAGTCGATGTAGATTACGTAGACGGACTTTCCCCGGTTCAGTGCTTGCAACCATTCCTGTCTCGTCACAAGTAAGTTGGTAACACAAGAATATCCCATCCTGAATCCGTGTTGTGCAGGTGTCCGAAGTTCTTTCGATTGCAACAGATGTATTAGACGCTTTTTTACTATCTTCTCGATCACTTTGGCCAAAACGGGTGTAAGACAAATTGGCCTGTGGTTATCCACCTTACTGGGGTCGCCGCCTTTCGGGATCGGCTTCACCACCGAGCGCTTCCAGTCGTTTGGAAATGAGCTCTCAGACAATGAGTTGTTGAATAGATCCGTAACAGCAGGCGAGGTAATGGCAGCTAGTGGTTTGATAATTAGCGGATGAAGCCCGTCAGGCCCTGCAGGCTTGGTACCGTCAAGGTTCGCAAGTAGCAGGCGCACCTCGTCGACATCACAAACTAATCTGTTGAGTTCTACAGGAATGTTACTCGCTGAGATGAGTATGGACGCCGCGTCGTTTGCAAACACGGAAGTGAAGTCAGCGGCCAGTGCGGAAGCGCGATCGGAACTGGAAGTTAGCAGGTGTCCGTCCGCGTCTTCCAGATGTGACACATCACCTTTTGGCTTCAAACGGCGTTTCACGTAAGCAGAGATCTTCTTTGGGGCCATCCTCGCGACGGATGAACCACAACATCCGGAACCCTTTACTAGCCGCCTTCTTCCAGTTGTCTCCAGCTTGTAGTGTGGAACAGTAGACGACACCTAGAGCAACCTGATGAGTCACGTGAGGAAGTACACTGCCATCGAGCACATAACTTGTGGAGGAAGCAGACGCTCCGATACGCAGCACTGAACACTTTGCCCGGTTTATGGGCAGCAACCACAAGACAGACCATTTCCAGAGTCTATCCATAGCCCGTTGAAGAGCCACAGGACCTCCAGGGATATCAACAACATTCCAGGGCTGGCTTGCCGAACTACCTCCTCGTGGTGCCAGCTGGGTGTTTCGGGTGTACCCCGTGCCAGCAAAGTGTTCGGCGACAATGTTCCACCTCGGTGGGCATTGTATTCCAGCAGGTGTGCTGACTTCATGGGGAGTATTGGGCCCCTGTTTGGTAAGCTACCAAACAAAGGCTGAACATTCAGTCAAAACCTCCCAATTGGCGCGATTCCCTAAATTCGCCCCGCTGCCTTGCGGGTAGGTTATTTAGCCAAAGGCTCGGGGTGGAGTCCCCTAAGTCAACTCCCTACTTCGGCTTGGGCAACCGGGTAGTATCATGCCCTCTCGCAAAACCATGGACCGTATTACAACTTGCTCATCAACTGCTGTTTCTGCTAGTCACTTCCACGCGACTTCATCACACGCCAATTGTTTGTTTGTTAACAATCCTCACTTTCCGTTACCCGATTCATGTGCTCAACAATCTGGCTGCGATTCCGGTTGCGCCGCAGACCTAGAGGTTCAACCTATGGCTCTCCTTCGTCCCCGATCCTCGTTCCGTCTGGCGTGCTTCAACGTTTGGACACTCATGCAGATTGGACAGCAAGCGGCTCTAGCGCGCACCCTAGATTCCCTAGACATTGATGTCTGCTGTCTATCAGAAACCCGATTGCAAAATCCCAGCACTGTGCTTACACTGACATCCACCACTGACCACGAAGCCAGATTTCACCTGCGTCTTTCTGGAGATCCAGAAGCAGCCTCAGCGGGTCTGGCTGGTGTAGGTATAGCACTAAGTGACAAGGCCGAGGCGGCACTACTGGACTGGTTCCCTGTTAACAGCCGACTATGTGCAGTACGGCTTCTGGGTTCATGTAGAATCAACAGGCACCGCGAAGAGAGACACAACTTGTTGGTGATCTCCATGTACGCCCCAACTGACTGCAGTGGCGACTCGGTCAAGGACGAATTCTACCGGGACCTACAACAGCTCTTGACTAATGCTAAATTGTCGGATGTCGTTATCCTTGCCGGAGATTTTAATGAACGGGTTGGCCGCCTGTTACCATACGAACGCCCCCTTGGTGGGCATCACGCGCTCGATGAGAACCGCTCTGATAAAGGAGAGAGACTTCTCACATTGTGCGAAGACAACCGTCTGTTTCTTTCAAGCACTAACTTCAGGCGTACGAAGAAGCGTTGCGCAACGTGGCGTCCCCCTTCTTCAACACAACCGTGGTCTCAAATTGATCACATTGCAATTAGCTTCAGATGGCGCAACAGCGTACCGGACTGCAGGTCCTTTTGGTCCACCTTTGTCGACTCAGACCATGCTCTGGTCTGCGCGAAAATCTGTATATGTTTTGGAGGATCCCGAAACACGAAGCACCGCAAGATTGATGTAAACAGATTAACTGATCCCTCTGTCCAGGCGAGGTATCAGTCTTCACTGGTATATGCACTCAGTTGCAATCCACCGCAAGAAGTGGAACAACACTGGACTTGTATACGGAAGGCAATGACCATTTCCGGACAGTCATGCTGCGGCCTAACGCGACGCCCCTTGAAGGCTTGGATCTCTGCTCGTTCTCTGGAGCTGTTCGAACGCCGCAAAGATATCCCGGCGGAATCAGATTGCAACGAACGGCGCCGTTCTGCCAACCGGCTGCTCAAGCAAAGCGTACGCAAGGATCGCGAGACATGGTGGTCTGAGCGTGCTTTAGAGATGGAGACTGCTGCCCTCTCTGGCAACACTCGCAGGCTTTTCCAACTCATTCGGTCCACTGGCCTCAGGAAGCCTGGTGTCAGTGAGGCCATTTGTGAGGTGGATGAGTCTCCGATCACCAACCAACAGAGACGTATGGACCGCTGGGCCGAGCAATTTAATTTGCAGTTTAACTGGCATTTACCATCCTTCAGTATATGCAGTACACGTTGTTGTCCACCCTGGCTCGTCCCTCTGAATCCACCCACCGAAGCGTAAGTCTGCCTCGAGATTCCACGCATCAAGCGCTTCAAGGCTGCCGGCTTAGACGGACTTCCTCCTGAGCCATTCAAGTACGGCGGTGTGACGATCATTAACCAGGTGACCGCGCTGTTCGCAAACATTTGGCATGAAGAGAAAGTGCCTTCCTCTTGGGGCGAATCAGTTATTGTCCCGATTTTCAAGAAAGGCGCTCGCACTTCATGTGCAAATCATCGCGGGATTAGTCTTATCTCGGTTGCCTCTAAGTTATTGGCATCCATTCTGATTCACAGGCTATCCCCAGTACTTGAATCATACTACCGTGAAGAACAAGCTGGTTTCCTTCCTGGCCGCGGCTGCATCGATCAAATCTTTACACTCCGCCATGTGCATCCGAGGCCAACGATCGCTGTGTTCTTGGATATCCGTGCAGCCTTCGATTCTGTCGATCGGAAGACGCTGTGGCCCTGCCTGCTAAGGAATGGCGTCCCCGAGAAGTTCGTCTCCCTACTACGCGCTCTCTATGATCTGACTTCAGGTAGTGTTAGGACTTATGGCAAGCTTAAGCTTTTCTTTGTGGTCTCCAGTGGAGTTCGATTAGGATGCCCTATCTCTCCTTTCCTATTCAACTTTGCCATTAAGGATATCCTAAAGAACCATTTGAACGTATTGTTGAACACTGGCGTTGAGCTGCTCCTAGGTAGTTGAGTTGTTGATTTGAATAATGCTGATGATATCGTCTTGTTTGGTGACGATCCACACGCCATCCAACTTGCACTAAACCGATTGGGGATTTAAGCATCAAAATGTGGTATGTACTTTACGCCATCCAAGTGCAAAGCTCTCTTTCAATGCTGGCAAGGTGCCTGTGCTTGCACTCACTCTTGGTGGTGAGACAATGGAAGTTGTGGAGAGCTTTGTCAACTTCGGAAGTTACATCACTGCTGGCCGGGCTGTTGCAGACTAGATTTCGATGCGCGCCTCAAGAACCCACCTCGCTTTTTATAGGCTGAGGCACTTGTCGCCTTGCCACGTCATTCGTTTCTCTATCAAATGGCGGGTCTATTGTGCAACTGTTCGTGCCGTACTGTTGTACGCATGCTAGACCTGAATCATTCCTAAAGGTGACTGGCGCAGACTATCCGTCTTCGAGCACCGCTGTCTGCGGTTCATTGCCCGTGTGTGATGGCGGCACCACGTATGCAATGTGGAAGTTAGCGTGTCTTGGGACGAAAGAGCCACTCGTTCGAGGGGCTCGTCACTGCATTAGCTGTGGTGGCTGGAACACGTATTGTGCATGCCTCTTCAGCGTTACCCGCGTTGTGCGTTGTTTGTGGTTGCTGGACATGGCTGGGAGAGACCGTCTATTGGACAGCCTGCAATTTGGAGAAGCCGCATGAAAAAGCGGACGAAACAGTTTATCTTGACCGGTTGTTGTTGACTACCTGATTGGGGCCAGAGAGATAAAGATACTTACTGGTTGAAGACCTTGAAAGCCGTGGCTCAAGGTCGATGTCAGTGGCGGACGTGTGCATCGGTGTGTTACGGTGTTCCCACTCGGGAGAGACC
>CALYDF020006760.1:0-13093 GCA_944474145.2 Dicrocoelium dendriticum
CCTTCTGTTAAAGTGTTAATGAATCAAATGGTCAACGCAGGTAAGTTAGGCAACCAGTAAAATTTCTTATCGACGGACGAAGTAGAGAGCGCTGTGCTACCGGCTGTCAGGTCAAAGGCATTATGCAGCCGTAGACTAATGGCGCTGGTTTCGAAATCGATATTTGCAATGTTTTAAAAGGGCAAGATAAAGAGATAAGCGTACAAACTTTGTACGAGATATCTAAAATTTGCCTGGTAAGCACGCCGGCGCACCACAGCATTTAAAATTGCATTTGCTATCATTCCTGAAAATCCTTTGCAATGGAGGAGTTCCCGGTTGCACCGTGAATCCTTCGATGTAAATCAGTTGTTGTGTCAATCATTTCGGAGCTTGTAAGAATTTAGGAGTTTGATGTGCACGCAAGAACAACCTGCATTTAGAGTTAAAAGCTTGTCCACTGGGCTTCTTGTAAGCTTTACCTTTTGTACCTGCACACGGAAGGCAGGCAGCTGCCCAGTTAGCGAAATCGCAAGTAACGTTGCATCAAGAGCAACGTGTGGCTATTAATGTAAGCGCTGCGCAAGCATAGTGAAACAACGTTTGGAGCATATCTGACAATCGCTGTCGAAATTCTTATGGTATGACTGGTTATGGTGCACCCAGCGATGTGTCTCAAATAATGGTTTTATCCGATGATTTCAATGGAACGGGTCGGGTGATCCGCGGAGAGGACCAGATTAATACATGTACTTCAGGGTCATCCAGTTTTTCGGTGACCATGGCAGTCATGTCGATGGCAGTGTCAGAGTCGGCATAGATTACATAAACCGATTGAAGTGCTTCCGCGATGGCGCTGCGTTCACGCGTGAAATGTCGTATACTTGTCGTAAAGCAAACGGTTTTATCTGTGGTATGGTTCTCTAAGATAGCATCGGCCGGCTGCCGAGTCCAGCACGTAAGCTGTATTTAGTCGGTGAAGAGGGCGAAGACGTTGAAATTAACCAACGGCTAGCTAGCGAATTAATATTGTTCTACCAAACGTGTTGTGACGAGATGTATCCGGTTTCTGGCGTTTAGAGAGAAGTTCCAACATAGTATCGCCTACGTGTATCTACAATACAACGTCTAATTCCACATGGGAGGCGTTGCCTATGAACAACCGGTCGGTTGTAAGGTTACTTGGCACAAATTAAGCCTTGCGAATGATATCATTTTTAAGCTTTTTACGAGATGCATGCTGCAGGAAGATGACTCAAAGTTCGTTAGCCTCCATCGGCGATGGGCTGAATAAGCGAGAAAAAGTTATGTATAATGTAGTAGAAATATTTGGTGAGCCATTCAAATTAGCTGCGCGTTTTGAATGTATGAGGCATGGAGTCGACGGTAATGTGCTTAATGTTATCCTGCTTTAGCACTATGATACACATATATTTTTGCCGGCTCTGTATTTCACGTCTGATTTGCACTAGCTCGCACTACACGTATCTCGCCTGCGTTGACCTTTTGATTCATTAACACTTTACCAGGATGTTTTGCATGTTGACGTTGAACGATACAGTACGCTCACTAAACGCACGTTTTGGAAGTGGGAAACACGACGCGCTAGCGATGATACGAGTGTTTCTAACGAAAAACCACGATGTAAATGTTCACTGTGGGTGACGCATCTCAAAGCTACCGATCGTGTACGGACATGTAATCTAACGCTCTTTATTTTATATTGAATTACGCATATTTTCTGAGTGACTCTATTTCTCACAGCGGAACCCTCATTTTTGGATATCGTATCTTACCCAAAATCAATCTGAGGCGGTTCAGTTAAATCTGTATATTTTCAACATAGTTTGTACACGATGGATATCATCAATTCCATGCCTCAGTTGATTAAGTGATAAAAGAGACAAAGTTCGGTAATATTATTATATTGACGCTGCCAGATGCATGTATGCACGTATGTTGCTAGCGAGGTTGCAGACCGGTAGCCTCGAGCTAATAGGGATTCTTTGGTACCAAGCATGGCACTGCATCTTTTAACTGTACGTTACCTTGCATTTAGCCTATTTATCGCGCTCCGGCATGCATTTAATCGTAGTGCGGATACGTTATTCTGTATAGTCAAACACCTTGCTGATCAGTAAGCGCGCACTTGAAAACAGCGAATTTTTTCCGTAGCAATTTTATTGCGTCGTAATTTTATAATGCTTAGGTGAAACAGGTTTCGTACTAGTACATTGTGTTTCACTTATCCCAGCAATCTGCATGCTTTAAACACAGGCGTCATTGCTTGCAGATAATTAACGCAGCTACTTGATCGCGGGTTTCCGCAATGACGTCCGTAATTTGCGTTGTACGATGCCGCGATTCCATTGCACTTAGTCTGAGGACTCCGAGCCTTGATTTCCTTTTGCGACAACAGAAGAAACACTGTCTGTTGATAAGAACATTGCAGAAAAGGCATTGTTATTGGACTATGTGGAAAACAAACCTTCACTCTATTAAGTAGTTCGGGGCTAAATTTCACATTTACAGAAGCACACAAATTGTCGGCTGACTGCTAAGGCAGCGACGACACAAATTTGAATACTACTTTCATCAATGTTGAGGAGATGGGCGTGAGAATAATAGGACGGAATTTGTTCGTATTTAGACCTGAGCGACTTTTGTGTCGTGTCAGGAGTACCGCATGCTCTGTGGCAGCGTGAAATTTATCGATTTCATGAACATGTGACATTTATTTGGAAATGGACTGAAATTTCCGTACTGATTAGCATTTACGCGGTACGGGGAACATCGTCCTTATCGCGTTATACTACATGCAGTGATAATTGCTCGAGTGCCGGCTCACATATCGAATATGGTGCAGTAAGTGAGATCCATGGCTAGGGAGCCTATGATGCGCTAAGGCTTTTGGTAGCAAGATACTTACAGATGGTCTACCCACTGCTGCTACTGTTGTGTCATGGGCTCATGTCCTGGATGCTACGGTGTGACGACCACTGCGTCGGCGTACGGTCATGCCCTTCTCCTAGCTAACAGCCAGAACGCCAATCCACATGAGTCAGTGAACTAAGCATGTGCTAGAGCCGCCTTCATTCGAGTGCACAGTTAATCGACCGCACGGCTGGCAACCTGAGTCCTTCTCCGGTTAGCTGTGGATGCCCTGTCAGTATATTAGTACATACGCAATCCTTTCCGGAGTTTAGGAATTTGTCGATTGCGCTGTTCCCGTAAAACCTACCAATGGGAGACAACAGGTCCACGGGTTATAAGATCACCGCTCGCTTGACATAGGGTACGAACGCCACCCATTTTCTCGAACGAAGTGATGGTACCGACGGTGCTCAATGGTTTGCTACTGCCCGCCTCAAACTAGGCAGGCCCTGGTCATATTTGTGCCAACCCGTCAAAGTATCAACTTGCGGATTTCTGTGGACTAGGGTGATTGCCCGACTCCTGCTCAACCTGCCTCGGCAGTCATATTGTGGAGCCGAACGTGACGAAGAGCAAGGTGGATCCTGTTTGAGTCGCAGCACAATCGGTATGGTGTTTGTGGCTCAACAGTTGCAGTAGAAGTGCAGTGAAGGAAACCAGCCGTAGCAGTTGCTTTTTGTTTATTTCACCAAAGCATTAGTTACGGGTAATTGCAAGGCGCTGTTGCTGGTGTTGGGTCAGTTGGAATGTCTGTTTAAGTTCCTACGTCTAATTGACGTTGGAGGACGTTGGAGGAATTAGCTGTTATCTCTGGTGAGAAGCAAGGCTGTGTCTTAGCTCCTGCCCTATTTAACATTTACCATGCGGTGGTATTGCACTTTTAATGCAGCTTGTGATTACGGTGCCCGTGTGGAGTACCGTATTGATGGTGGGTTGCTGAACATACGTTGTTTCGGTGCAAAATCCCTATCTGAGAGACAGCTATCCGTATGTTGCTGATCGCTGACAGCTGTGCGTTGTTTGCACACAGTGCAGATAAGTTGCTCTACATGAATAATACTCTCGCTTCCACAGCAGCTAAACCTGGGCTCACCACCTACAAAAGCAAATCTCTCTGTCGCTTTCAGCCTTCAACCGAAGTGCAATCTGAAATGGTGACGCGAAGCAGCATTGGTTATGTGTTACCGGTAAAGGACTTCCGCTTCTTCTACCTTGAGTGTGTGGTGTCGAATGCCCAACAGTTATACAGCGAGCTGCGTATCCGCGTCTCGAAGGCTGCGGTGGCATTCAAATAGCTTGAGTATCGAGTGTGGAACAACTACCAGCTTAAGGTTTGCACGAAACTGATGGTGCACAAATCCATGTTGCTGTCGGTTCTTCTGTAAAGCAGGGAAAACCTGGACTATCTACCGTCTGAATGTGAGATCTCCCAAGTGGTTTCATCACAAGGGTTTACAACGGATTCTACGCAGCGGTTGGTGCAAAAGAGTTGAAGACACGGAAGTGTTGCCCCGAAGAAAAATGTATCCAGGGGATAGCATACCATTGATGAGACACTTGGCGTGGCTCGGTCATGTTTGCCGTATATTTTTGACGCGGATACCGAAGCAGGTATTATATGAGCAGCTGAGTGTGGGGAAGCGACATGCGGGGAAACCGAGACGTCTTTAAATGGACAGGATCAAAGTGGGCCTATCAGGTTCTGATGTTATTGGCAGGTCATGGGAATTGAAGTCGGTTGCTCGAGGTGTATGACGCGATCTAATAACGAAGGAAGTTTCCAAGTTGCAAGAGAGAGTCCTCGTGCATGTGAACATGAATTGGCGGTTGCGGAAGCGACAGCCACCGATGGCGTGTGCTTCATCGACATTGAGCGCATGGGGCTGTAGCACAATCGGTCGCAAATGCCTGAGTCAGGCAGTCCTAGTGAGTCACGAAATAGGCAACACGGGCTCCGTATCAACAGGACGACGTGTGGTGCTAACAGCGTAGACAGAAACGGTGAAGCATTGGTATGTACGCTGCTTGCCATTCAGTAACAATGTGCTTGCATGCAGAGTTTCATTACTCTAGGTGTTGGGTTTACTATCTTCTCTTAATGCTCCGATTTGACCTCAAACTCAAGTCCATTTAGATAGGTTTCTATAAACGCATACGTCGCTTAAGCGAGATGTGGTTAAGTTCATTAACAGTTCCGCTTTTGTGGCGTATTTTAAAGAAGATTTTCTGACATATTGAACCTATCGTGGGTTTGTTGGTAACCAATTTATTTCATCTACTGATTCCGTGGAAACTTATATCATCATGTTACTTGATGATATCATTTCAAGTGATTGGCTGTTGTTTGACATCCCTGGTGTGTCTGTGATTGATGTGCATGTTGAGAATGTGCCTATCTGTCTTGTACCCACTACCCAGTCGATACTGGCTCCAGGAGATAACTGGTCTTTGCAAGGCGGGACGCGTTGCACAACCATGTGTTCGTGGTAGACTCAAGGAGTGGTTTCATGCCTCAGGATTTTAGCGGACTACGTCCTAACCACTGCCCTTTGTGCGATGGATTCTCCAAATTCAGCATGTCTGTGGTTGCCTCTGAGGGAATGTGGGCCCGCTCTGTTGATGAAACGTGGCTCCCATGCACATGCCTCCTGATCATATTCCTTCGAATTTACACTGGATATGGTGTGTGTGTGGATGGAGCTGTGTATGATGCAGCGCAAGCCACCCATGGACACTCTGCAGGTGTAGACGTATTGTGGCTGTCCACAATGACAGACATATGCGAAAGGGGATGCAACCAACCATACACACAACAAATATCGCTATTCTAGTTAGCACCTTCTTTCACTTGTATAACCTACCCGAACTCATTTCGGTCACACAGAAATGATGCGTTGATGCTAACTTTATTAATTATACTCCAGAATATCATATTATTTACACGCAAAGTTGGCATTTATCGTATTTATTGCTAATCGAAGAAATGCGCTAATATGTACATTACCGAATAAATATCGTGGAGGTGTTACTGTTCTTAAGAACTCTTAACTGGATTACTTTGGCTTTTGCGATGCGAGCGCATGAGAGCTGGTAAAAGTTGCTCTAGCAGCGTGTATATGGTGTTGTTAGAATGACGTAGGAGCAGGTATAACGAAACTTGGAGTTTCCATTTCTCATATATAACTGTTTTGACACTTGGTGGGCCGTTTGATTTTGGTGTTGTCGTCAAAACTACCTAGAAATACCAATAGGTATTTCTATAGTGGACTGTGAATTACCTACTACATAGGACTTCTGAAAATATGGTTGATCTTCCTGTGTGAATTAAAGGGCATCTACTTGAAATTTTCTACCACAATCGGAATCTCTTAGCGGTGTTTATTCAGAACCCAAATAATATGATTCAGCTACGGCGTGAGAAGCATTCGGACAGATATTTCCTCCCGCTTCGTCCTTAACTGGTAAAGTCGGTGTACATTTATACTGCGGAGAGAAGGTCGCTGCTGTTTCCGAAGTTTGCTTTGCTCATTCTCTTAAACTCTGTATTGGGGTAGTAGGAGTGTAGTACATCAAAGACGTTTCAGTGCGTACAATTTGGTACACGCTTGTCTTTTTCGGTTCTGTCTTATTTTGGTTTTGCTAACTTCAGTTTAAGCCATCATACAATGGCTTACTTAAGCCGGTCAACACTTTCCTACTATTTCACATCTCTCAATTTCTCATTTTCGACGTCGAGGTATTGCGATTCCGGGTCTTGAGCCGGCTGGTTTACTTGTACTTTGCATTGACGAGCGCGCTTAATGTGTTAACATCTTGTCGGGTGGTTTGCAAGGTGATGCTTTGGGTTAATGTTTCCAAGAAGCATGCACCTGTCCGATTCCGGAACGGTATATTCCCCTAGTATGCAACGAAGATTGTCTTTGTGCTTGTCACGAAGGTTTGTTTGATTTCACTGGATTCCAGACGGGCAAACGTGGGACATGTTGTGTCGTCGTTGCCGAATTCATTGGATGGGAAAATGGACGACTATTCAATCCTACTTCACCTATCCTGGTACATTCTAGGCTTAGTGGCACTGCGTCATCAACCAATTACGACGAAGCTTGTTTACTTGCAAAAACTACACAACGTCGTTGGTTTGTGAGTCTACGTTAACAGACATCGACGTATAAAATAGAGATTCCATTGGATTTCTTTCGGACGGAGTTTCCATAGCTTGGGATCAGCTATGCACAGTTCTGCGTGAAACAAATCCCACCAGAGGTGCTGGGAAGGACGCCGTAGCGATCCATATGGTAAGGAGGTGGTTAAACCGCAATTAAACGCCTTTATTGTTTACTCAGCTTTTTAACTCATGGTTTTGTTTATAGCCATCACTCGTGCTTGCTTCCACCATACACCCGGCTCAAGCTCGATAGCCTATGCATTTGGGACAACTGCATCAAGCTCGCGACTACGTGGTCTCTTACTTAGTGATTGTGACAAATATTAGCCACGGATTGGCCTTGTTCAGGAAAGGGGAAAATCTTATGAGACCGAATTCATGATCAAGATTGGACTGGTGTAGGCCGTTATCGCATCGTGCAGTGTGTAATGCCCTTCAGGGATCGAGTGACAGTAGGATATGCTTCAGTTGTCAAACGGCAATTTCACTAACCACCTTGTGTAACAAATCCCATGCGAATGAATTGCATTTTAACTTGACAGCAGTGGGCACTGAGGCGAACCATGCCAATGTTTGTAGCTAGTCTTGCTGTCCTCCACTATCAGGGGAGATACTTTGCTTACAGCGAAACGCGTAATGACGTCTGGCATTTTCATTTCAATCACCTAAACGTTATATCGCTACTACAGTCAGAAACTACTGATTAGAGATTATAGAGGAAAGTATATATTTTGGATCGACTATATCTACTTCTTTGAACCTCAAACATAGGAAAAGAGGTTATATCACTGTGGAGTATGTGTTATAACCTTATACTTGTCTGGAATGCGTTACCGCACGTCAGCAACCGGGTTGGTTTGGACATTCCTTTGTCATCAACTTTATATTCTTTACGACCTAGACGACGGCTAATCACAAGCATTTCCGAATATTATGGATTATCTGCAGATTGTTCCGGAGCTTACTAAAAGAAAAGATCATTATGTTATTGGTCTCATCCTTTGTTAGATCATACTGCGTGCTGGCCTGATCCTCTTGCTTGGTCCGTGGCAAGATGACAATTGACCGACTTCTGGAATTTATGAGAAAATTACGCACGGGTTGATTTATCGTTCGAATCCAACAAGCCGCTTTTGTCTAGATGCTTATAGTGCGACCAGTTCCTTAAGTCCGCGCTAGATGAACATCTACGAGTGACATTATTTGTGCTACTCTGAAGTTGGAAAAGCCCTGTTCTGGTCGGTTCAGCGCTGATCACTCTTTGTCACAGGGTTGTCACTTATCATAACGCGTAACCAAAGGACATGGATTAGCACCAAGTTAGGAGTTCGAAAGTCTAGTTGCAGTTTCAAATCTTCTATTTTTGTTTCTGAACCGTTTTCATTCCTTTGCGTTCGCATCCTATATAGTTATTAATAGCTCACTTTACGTTTCCGTACTTACGTTCTCACATGTCAGGTATGACCGAGAACTATCTGTTCGAGTGATCGTTGGAGCGTTTTGACTGTCTTAATTTCCGATGTTTCCATAATTTATACCTGGAATGCAATTTCCGAGTCACAAATATCGTTAAGACTTCGAACCTCTATTTCAAACGCGTGATGCCGTGCTGCAAGGTTTTCCTTATTACCGTATTTTCTACCTCATTTGTCTCATTGCAGCTGTCAGTGGCACGAAATACAGTCGCTCAGCCGAAGCATTTCGGTCACTCGCGCTGAGTAAAAATGCGTTTTATTTAAGGGCTACAGACGCAATATTCATTGCCGTATTTAGACATTTTACGTAAGTTTCTTTTATTTTCCTCCTGCATTGCCGGATGATATGGTTAAATGGGACGCTAATTCGTCCGTTATTTTTCTTCCTTTTTTTCCTTCACTTAGCGTATAATATTATTTCACCTTACGGGTACAGCAGGGATTACTAGCGCTGGTCATGCGGACACTGATTGACCATGTTATGGATCCCGTTTATCTTTTAATCACATCTCAATATCAAAGTGGGTCCGTATGTTTTCCTTATTGAACGACGCACTTGAGCGTTCTATTCCTACTCTTGCCGTCCAATTTGAATTTGACCAGCTGAGATCCCAATTCTTGCATTCCCGTCCAAACCGTTGATGCATGTGCGAAGCCACATCTGACCCGGAATCATCCACAAACCACCCTGAAATACGTAAGTTAACTGGTCATTTCGTTTCAACAAATCTATCGTTTTAGGCCCTTTAGTGTTTTCGGTTGAAAAAAACGCACTTAAACACTACTTGTGTGACGACATGTTGCTTGGAATCCTGTAGACGACGCGGAGCAACGGTTCTGTGTATCGTTCGACGTGTATCTGAAATCGTTTACGAATGCGCATACACCTATGCACCATTTACAATGCGGCTGAAGGCAACCAGGGAAGCTGATCATTTCCGCCCCAAATAGCCTGGGAAGGCGATGATGCTTCTCAACTAGGAGGTTGACAAATCTGCTTCATGCTAATTATGGTAGTACATCATTTGTTGTATTGCATGTGTTACTTGGTGTTTTAGCTCCAGTTGGTGGTTTAAATGTTTTGCAATGTGTTTTCAACCTCACCTGATCGCCTCCCTCACCAACAGCCTTGTTAATAAACTGAATTGCTGAGATGAAAGTGACAACTATCGCCAACCCGTTATGCACATGATCGCGCTGGTGACAATAGGCTTCTTGCATTCGTAATCCCTCCTCTCACAGATTCCATCTAACGTTTTGATGGCAGCAATGAGTCCGGCAATGGGTCAGATTAGTGAAAGTGCGATGGGGTTGCGCAAAGGGAGCAAATACTGTATGTAGCGTCTGAGCTGCTGGGTCGACTATAGTAAAGTGACAATTAAAATCCTCCTAATCAGTCGGACTACTTTAGTATTCGCTAACAGGTAACAGGCTTTGAGTTGAAAACGTGTATGTATTGCCAAAATGAGTGCAGCAGATCGCCAAGCTTGTCGGCATGGAGACGCTGGTGTTTTAGCGTAGGGGCAATCAGATGTAATTTATAAGCGTGAGCGTGCGCATGGTGCCAAATAGTCTCCGAGTGAAACAAAGATTGCCGAAAATTGTCTTGCACGGTCACCTGATGTTCACTTATCGGACGTACTGCGCTCACCTATTTGTCACATACCGGCCAGCCGTGTTTAATTGATATATATATATAAATACCTACTTAAATATATAAACGTATATAAACCTTATATATCTGTATATAGAAAATGTCGTTAAAGTATGCACATAAATTCATACATAGTTAAATACAAGTATAAGTATCTGGATGATAGCAAATTCAACACCTAATTATAAATATAATTACGACTTATTCAATCTATCTATGCATATATTTCTTATGTGGCCAGACATTTCAATTCTTCCTTAACATTGTAAGTAAGCAATCTGCATATGAACAGTTCAACATATTCTGACCCGCAGATGTATATTCCATCTGTAACGTCTTGTTACTCTACGTCCATGGACCAATCTATACATTCTTAATATTTCAGATATTAATTATATCTATCCGTATTTTAGTTAGTAAACAAATATATGTGCACCTGTAAATTTTATGGAGGTCAACCTGTATCTGTAATTTTCGCCTCAATATATTATGAATTAAATAGCTGGATTGAGCAATTTATTCAAAATATATTACAACTATTATCATAAAAATCCTGCAAAGTTTTTAATAACAATACAAAAACGAGTTGTGACAATAGTTACTAAGACAGTGACAAAGGAATATTGCAGACAAGAAAAGCGTAAATAATATATTTATATATATATTTATAAAGATATGGATGAATATATATTGTTGGCGGCATCCGGTTCCGGACATGTATATCATTATGGAGAACCACAAGACGCCCGCAACTACAGATAGACCATTGGGTGACTTGCGCTGCACCACCCACAGCTCCAAACAAACACACATACACACTCACACACCATATCCAGTGTAAACCAGAGAGACTAAGAGCGGGAGTAATGTGGATGGGAGCCAAGTTTCATCAACTGAGCTGGCGCACATTCACTCGCAGGCAAACACCGGCACGCTGAATTCAGAGAATCCATCGCCCACAAGGTGGTGGCTGGATCGTAGTCCGCTTCACACTGGGTGCATGAAATCACACTTCAAAATAGCACGACCACTAGGGCTGCGCACTTCGTCCCCTCTTGCAACGACCAACAATATCCTGGTGTCAGTATCGACTAGGAAGTGGGTACTGGACAGATATGTACCTTGTCAACATGCACATAAAGCGCAGCCTACCGAGGATGTTAAATTACTACCAAAAGCATAAAGTGAAAAGAACAAATAACATATTTCGATTACTCGTACTCGAGAAAGATTCATATGTACTACCTTGGTCATTAATAAATCCGCGAAAAATTAAGATTTCAGCAATTGCGTCTTTAAAATATGCCACAAAAGCGGAATTGTTAATGAAGGTAACTACAATTTGCTTAAGCGACGTATACGGTTATAGAAAGTTATCTAAGTAGACTTGAGTTTGAGGTCAAATCGGAGCATTAAGAGAATATAATAAGCCTAACACCTGAAATAAAGAAACTCTGCATGCAAGCACATGGCTAGTGAATCGCAAGCAGCGTACGTACCAACGCTTCACCTTTTATGTCTACGCTGTCAGCACCACACGTCGTCCTGTTGATGCGGAGCCCGTGTTGCCTATTTCGTGACTCACTAGGACTGCCTGACTCAGGCATTTGCGACCGAATGTGCTACAGCCCCATGCGCTCAATGTCGATGAAGCACACCCCATCGGTGACTGTTGCTTCGGCCACCACCGATCCTTCTCAGTATGCAAAAGGCCATCTCTTGAAACTAGGCAACGGAATTCGTGATCAGATCTATCCATGCACGCCGATCATCAGTTTTCGATTCCCATGACCTACCAGCAACGTCAGAACCTGATTGGCTCATATTGATCATGATGAGTACTGATGAGTAGTAGTTAGGATTGTGGTATAATTCAGCTAATTCATCATCGTTACTTTTAATCAGCAAACTTAGCTAGTCTGGAAAAGCACCAGACGCTGGCGTTTTGACCTTCTGTGTCTCGTCAGTGCTGTGCCTCCCTACGGGCCCCTGCGGGGTTCCGCCCCCATGACTTCAGGATGTCAGCAGCTAGTGCCACTTTGCCATGGGGGACAGCCGCAGACCTGCGTGATTGAAGCTTGACTATGCTATAGTCCAGCTCAACTTCCACTGCCATGCTAGTAACGAACTGTAAACATGGCAATGGCTAGGCTCACAAGCTAGGACTTTCCGCATAGCGCCTATGTACCACATAGGACTTAGAAGCTATACGGACAGATTTTATAGTACTGATGAGTATTGATCATGTGTTGCTAACGAAGACTCCGTTTCATCGCATGTCGCTTCCATACACTCAGCTGACCATATAATAACTGCTTCGGTATCCGCGTCAAATCCATAGGACAAACATGACCCATCCACCGCTCGAGATACCTCACACCATCAGGTTCGTGCAAACCGTAAGCTGGTGGTTGTCCCAAATATGGAATTCGAGCTTCCTGAATACCGCCACTGTTTACTATGCGCGGATACTAAGCTCTCGGTGTAGGTGCTGGTCAGTCAACACCACACTCCCAAGGTTGTGGAAGCGGAAGTTGTTTTCCAATAACACATAACCAATGTTGCTCCGCGTCACCAATTATGATTATACTTCGTTTGAAGGCTGAAAGCGACAGACAGTTTTGCTTGTGTTGATGGTGAGCCCGGATTTCGCCGTTGTCGAAGCCAAAGATAGTCATGTAGAGCAACTCAGCTGCACTGTGTGAAAACAACGCACAGTCATCAGCAACCAACAACATACGGATAGCTGTCTCACAGAATAATGATTTCGCACCGAATGTTTAGCAATTTACCATCATTACGGTGTAATCAAGAACATCGTAATCACAAGCGGAATCAAAAGTACAAGACATAATTGCATAGTAATTATTAGACGCGGCAGGAGCT